>JAULJZ010165071.1:0-25763 GCA_032270985.1 Heliamphora pulchella | reverse complement strand
GGTAGCGATGGGGATTCGTGTGTTCACGGAGCTGGTGGAGGCAGCAGCGAGGGTGGAGAACACCATGATTGAGATCCAAGCTTCTAGGGAGGCCAGGATACCGCAGGGTGGAGCAGAGGCGCAGACAGCTGGGCATTCCAGCAAGAGTCAGAGGTCCTCTGGTCCCAGTTTTCATCCATCTAGATCACAGCAGTTCTCTACACCATCACCATCAGTGGCTTCGTCAGGGAGGCCAGAGCAGAGGGAGGTTAGGTGCTATCGATGTGGACAGCCGGGGCATCGTGTGCCAGATTTCCCGTAGCCGAGGCAGTCTCAGGACCCACAGTTGAGGCAAGCTCAGAGTTCCATACAGGATCAGTCGTAGGGGATGGAATTACCGGCCTGTTACAGATATGGTCAAACATGACATGTTTGCAGGACTTGTCCCTAAAGAGAGAGTACGCCAAGTACAGTGGGCATACCAGAGGGTTCATATGTGTAGGAGCGACAGTAGTATCTTGCGGTTCAGACTTCCCGGATGGCAGGTGGGAGTACATCAGTTCAGTCAGTGCAGCAACCTACAGCGCCGAGTTCTAGTGGACAGGCCAAAGTGGGATTGCCCCGAGCATATTCCCTCACAGCTTCCAAGGCACCGATCGTGCCGAATGATGCAAATATGCCTTCAGTGAGCAGAGATACTTTCTAAGTCCGTAAGCTTTGGGCTAGATTCCTTGTTGCATTTGTTTAGGAGTTGGTGGTGGACTCCGTGAGTGGTGTGCTGTGTTGAGGCAACGGTTGGTGAGGATGTGAGGTTGGGGTGAGTTGTGGATCCTGTGTCTTTGAGATAGTTGGCCATTGTCTAGGATGCCTGACCTTGTTTGACTATATCCTAGGAATGGTATGGCTGACCATCTCGTATGCCTGTGTCGATTACGATCGACGGTTTGTTGTTTTGACCTTAAGTTAAATTTCGGGGGCAAAATTCCTTTAAGGGGGGTAGAGTTATGAGACCCTAACCCCTTTTCTTTTTTCGGCATTTTTGGACGCACGTTATGTGTTTTCATTTGAGCAATTTTTTATTTCTTTTGATGCATGATTGGGCTTAGATATGCATGCGGGGTAGATTCACGGGGCCGTGAACCGTTGTGGCGTGAATTTTGAAAATTTCAAAAAAAGTTATTTTGGAGGCTTATAAATATCTGGAGTTAGATATTTTCAAAAAGATATTTTCCAAAACTTCTCCAACGAGCTTCCTATTTTCTCTCTGCCTTCTCTCTAAGTTCTCGGGGGCCCGGGGCTCAATTTTTGAAGATCAGACAGCGAATTCCTGCTATTGGCGTGGTGGGCTACGCAACCATCCGGTCAGATTATGATTCTGACGAAGCTCAGTTTTACACGTGGATCGAGACATCGAGTTTTAAACTCACCGAGGTAGGATTCTGGACCTGTATATTTTATAAGGGTGCTACGTGTAATCGGGTGTCTTTTTACCGGTTGGTTTGCTGTGAATCTGAGTTTATGTTTAGTTAGTTTTTTGGGTGAAAAACGATTCTTTATCGATTTCGTGGATGAAATCGAGTGTTGAGATTTCTTTTGAGGTCTTAGTGTTAGGCCTTGGTGTACGTATGTTTGAGGATGTTGAAAAGGGAGTTTTGAGGCTTCGATCTGAGGTTTGGAAGGCTGACCCGTAGCTTGAAAAATGGTTTCTGGGTGAGTTCGATCGACAGAACTCATAGGTTCAGTCGACTGGATCATAGTTCTTGAGTTCGGTCGACTAGACCGTGGGGTTCGGTCGACTAAACCGTGCGTGAGGCATTTTGGTGGTTTTCCAGTGTGTTGTTCAGTCAACTAGGGCCTTAGGTCAGTTGACTGAACTCCTGGGCAGTGTGATGGTGGTTCGGTGGTTGGGTTTTGGTTTTCGATTGGCGTCCTATGGTATTCAATTGATTAATTTATGGGAATTAGTTGATTCAAATACCTGTGGATTCCTTTTGGGGTTCGGTTGGTCGTGTGGTGGTTTAGGGGTCGTGCTGTGGCCTCGGGTGTCTGTTTGGGTGCCGTCCTTAGGTTGACGTGCATGGTTGGTTTTAGGACGTATAGGTCCGTGGTTCGGTTCTGGTGAGAATCGGCCTGAGGGAGGTTCTGGTGTTGATCTTTGCGTTAGGCATTGGTTGTCCTGGTGTGTGGACGGGTCCTAGTTTGTGGAAGGATCGTTCGGGTATCGAATGACGGGGTGTGGCATGTGATGTCATGTCAGGTTTTGTGACGGGTGATGTCACATTTCGAGGTTATATGACTATGTGCGCTTATAGCTGGCTTTATGTATTTATAACTGTGATTTATTATGCATGGAATATGTAAGTTGATTACATGGCTTGATATCGTTACATGTAATGTGTTTGCATGCTTTAAAACCTAAAATTTTATTAGGCATGGATGTGATGATTCTGTGGGGCACATGCATGTGGTATATGTGGTATGTTATATGCATGTAAAATCCTGATTAGGTTATGCATAGGAATGTACGGTGTTATCCCGTAGTTCAGTATTATCCTGTTATATATATTCGGTGTTACCCCGTTAATTTCATTCTTATCCTATAATATGCGGTGTTATCCCATGGTATGCGGTATTATCCCGTGGTATGCGGTGTTATCCGTCGGTATGCGGTCTTATTCCGTGGCATACGATTTTATCCCGTGGTATAATATGTGGTCGGCTGTTCCATCCCGTGGCTTACGGTAAAGTATGTGATTTTAACCCGTGGTTTAGTCTATGGTTTTATCCCATAGTATAAGGTTTTATCCCGGGAATGTATGTTTATGTAAGCATCTTTATCTCAGTGTTAGGACTGTGGTTGCGGCGTGTGAGGGCCGGTTGTATGTATCATGAATTGCATGAACTGCATTGTGGGACGGATAGACCAATTTTCAAATAGTTTTTAAGAGTCGTGTGTATCGCGATCTAAAAACCGTTTTCAATTTGTTTTCAAGGCTCCTGTGAGTGAGTCAAAACATGGTTTGTATCCTCGCTTTCTCGTTTGCATGTGAAAACTGTTTTCAAGGCTTGAAAGAGAGTCTAAACCTGCACTTTGATTTTCTAGCATGTTTTGTTTATACTGCATGCTTGTCTAGTTTCTGCTGAGCTTTGGCTCACGGTGTGGGATTTGTTTTTCTTCAGGTATCGGTCATGCTGGTTGATCTGGAGGTGTTGGAGAGGTGGAAGAGTTATAGTCTTCCTTTTTGTTTCTATCTGTATCATATATGCTATAACATGTTTTTCGGCGTTGGGGCCGTGTGATGTAAGCCATATGGCGTTTATATACAATGCATGTATGGTTTATCTTTGAGAGTGTATTCTCGGTTTTGATGTATGTTTGGTTGTTATGGGTGTTTCACGTGGCCCGGAGTTTGGGGCGTGACATTAGCAGATTCTGCAACCTCGATAACATATGGGAGGGAATAAGATTCACTAATTTGTCACATCTTTCTACCTTAAGGCTCATTTGCTGAGAAAAAGATTCTTCCACTTCTAGGAGTACTAAGTGTTCAACTTCCTTGTCCCATACCTCCGATATGATTCTTATTTCAGTAATCGACAACACCTTCAAGACAGGGAATGCAACCTGCAAAATCTTATTGATCAGTCAGCTCATTTTATTAATTACCATGTGATGGAAACGAATAGAAAAAGGTTACTGGAAAAAAAAACACTTACCATTCCAGAAAATAAAGGTTGTGCTGGGTTACAATTGTTTGCTTCTTTTATTGATGTTTTCTTCATACTAGAACAAAAGCTTCTGAGGTTTGGCAAGTAATTCAATTCCATCTTTTCTAATTTGGGAAAAATAAGTGCCTCATCGTCTTCTTGCCTCTCCTTTCTAACAATTTCTTCTATTTGCACACAACTTTTAAGTTCTAGTTCTTGGAGTTGAACTAGACATCTTGCAACAGAGAGGGAGAAAAGATATTTCACCTTGCAATCATAAACACATAATGAACTTAATCTACTAAATGACTAACGAAATTTGTCGAGTTGGTTGGAACATTTTTGGTCCGCCAAAAATATGTTCAACATTATTACATCTTGAAACTTCAAGATACTTCAACTCAAAAAAATCCATTCCATCTCTATCGTGAAGCACCTCTTTCAAACCTTCCAATTTATTCAAATATATCACTTCGATTTTGTTCATCGAAATATTGAACTTGTCTTCTAGGGTAATATTAGAGAGTTTCAGGATCCTTGTTGGTGAATAATTTTCATACTTCGAGGCTTCAAATAATTTTGAAAAAAATTCTCTCTGTCTTTCAAAATTGCCAATCAATATTCTAAATCGTATCAACTTACTAAGGCACGGGTCCATGGGCAATGTCATGCTTCTTTCTGGTATATAAACTTTTAAAGTGGTTAAATGGATCAAATAGTTTAGCTCAACCAGGCTAGAATTTCTCCTTTCTTGGTTTGTTGGTTCAACATCCCACTGGTTAAAGTAAATAGAAATGTATAATTCCTCTAAATTTCGTAAATGAGATATGACATTTGGCGGAATAACATCTAACTGGAGACAATTACTCAAATCTAGTAATCGCAAAGTAGTTAGATGACTAATCTCTGGTGCCAGTTTTGTGATCCCATGAAGGCTACGTATCTCAAGGCTCTTCAATCTCCCCAATAGAGCCGTGTCTCTGGTAAGGATATTTAGACAAAGTATCCGTAGCTTGACTAGCATCGCAATTGATGGTAGGGGACTCTCGATTGGCATTTCACTCAAATCTAGGACTTCAAGACTATTCTCTACCCCCTTGAAGAAATTGTCTGGAATGGGTGTGACTGGACATTTGTCGCATTTCAACACTAAGGTATGGAGTTGTTTACATTCCAACTCAATGGGAAGCTCATGAGAATATTCATACCTTAATGAGATTTGTTTTTTGGGTAATTAACCTTAATGAGATTGTCAAGTAAGATTCATAGTTGCCTCTTCCCAGCCACTTCTCGACATTATGTTTCACTAGATATCCTTTCTCTTTCTTTGCTATTGAAATAGCAACATCTCGAATAACATCATGAATACCAACCACATTTTCATCTCCACCATCCAACAACAAATAATATTCTTGGAGTTTTTTAACCAAAGTAAGTACTCTATTTCTCACTTTTTTAAGTGTATCCAAATTTTCACCGAGCAACCTCATCCCAAAGTTGTATCTTACCAAGTCATCAATTGAGATCTTAGCATCTTCTGGAAACAAAGAGCAAAGCAAGAAGCATGATGGTGCGTCCTTGGGATTTAGATAATCATAGCTCAACCTTAAAGAGGAGAATAGAGGTTAGTCAATGTCCACTATGTCATCTAGCTTGGAGTTTTTCACTTGTTCGAGTGCATCTTTCCACGAATGCTTTTCCTTACCTCTTAATGCTGTTGCAACTGCAAGTATAGCTACTGGCAAGCCTCCACATTTTCTGCACAACTCTTCTGCTTCAGGAGGCATTTCGGAATTAATAGAAATTTTAGCCTCATTCATAAATAGCGTCCATGCTTCTGGGTCTATCAAGACTTTAATCCAGAACACTTTTAAGACTCTAAGATCCTTTTGATCAACTGAATTTTGCATGATCTTTTGGAACACATCTTCCCTCAGTGACGTTACCACAACTTTGCAACCATTTTTACCATCTATAATAGGAATTCCAATGTCTGCCAAGTTAAGTGGCTCCCAAACATCATCTAATATTACAAGGTTCTTTTTCTCATTGTTCAATCTATGCCATAGTCGATTTTTTTGTAAATTTTCGTTCTCTTCTAGGTTTGGTCCCAAGCAACTCACAAGCTCTCCTTGAACATTTTTCTTATTGAGAGTCTGGGAGTCAGTAGCCATCGCAACGTCATCAAAAAGCCTCTCTTTCTTTGCTTGCTCACCAACCTTTTTTACCATTGTCGTCTTGCCAACACCACCTGGATCATATATGCCAATCAATTTAATGCCAGGGTCTTTTAGCACTTCCATGATCCCTTCAAATATATGTTTTCTTGAATCAAAATGCTTGTGCGCTGCAGAGAGCTCTGGTGGAGGTGGAGGGTGTGCTACTGGAAATCTCATAGGATCGGGGCCTTCGCCTTTGAGAGTAATAACAGAATCTGTCATTGATTTGGATTCTTTGCCTAGTCGATAACGCCACCATCTATTTGGACACCACCATTTGAAGCACCGCATGTTTTCTTTTTGTTTGTCTGCTAAAAATTTGTCGACTTCATCTTTCTTCTCTTTTACGAACTTTAGTCATTTCCCAACGGTAGGTTCAATGATGTTTGCATTTCGTTTGGCTCTCTCTACCATTTCATCGATCCTTCTATCTTCAATTTCAAGATTTTCGATCTCATTTTCAAGTTTTGGAATGTTTTTGCTATAGTTGAATACATAGCCAAGGTGAGACGAGGCTGAGTTGAAGAATAAATCTATGCATTTATTAACAATTTGATCCAATACAATCATTCTTTATTTTGTCTTTGCTTTTACTCCTAGTCTATCCCTTCAATACCTGAAAAGAACACTATCAATAATTAGAGAACTACCTAAAGGAAAAGAAGGTACATAGGCTATCCTATTAAGTATATTAGACAAACTATTACATGCATTTACTTGACATTTTGTTGATCAAAGATAAAAGGTTAAATATGCGAGTTGGGAGCAACAAAGCATAGTGGACATACTTATATGTTGCATCTCTCTCTCTTTCTCAAAAGTCAAAAAATAGTAGAAGTACGTACAATAATGACATGATGACTATGTGTTTTTTTTTTTAATTGAATCTTATTTTCCATGTAATTTGTCACCACTGCATTAAAAATAAACATGAGTGGTGGATTTCAATAAATCAATATAAAGATGACACATGAGGTGATAATCAAAATTTCATAAAATAAGATGATCATTGTAGTATTGTTGATAGAAGTAAAATCAATATTATTCTACTTCATCTTTATCTCTATAAAAAAAATTTAACCAATAAAACCCCTTTTCAGAAGCTATTCCATGCTCCATGTTTTAGCTAGAGGTCTGCAATGAATTCGGTATGGACAAAGTAGAAGATAAGAAAAAGGAAAATAAATAGTATCGAATCAAAATATTTAAGCATTTTCTTTCGTCGGTTGAACAAGTTCATTACACTTTCACAGTTGGATTTTAAATTCTGAAATTCTAATGACATAAAAATCTTCTAGTAATAGCTTTGGTTTTAGGGAGAAAATTGAACAACCATTTAAAGATCAAATAATAATAATTACTATTAAAATGGTTAAAACTAACTTGACAATGATTAAGATTAGCTACTTAAAAGAAAAGATGTAATAAAAGAAGAATAATTTTTCTCATCATGTCTGATCAAATGATTAAGTAGAATATATCAGAAGCAAAAATTAGTGTATATTTCAATTATAAAAAAATTAATTAAATTGGCATAATTAACCATCTTGCATAATATATACATATATAAACAATTATCTAAAATAATGTGATTGAAACGTTTACAAGGGCAAAATATTATCTTCGTACAATGAATATTTGAAATCGGCTCTCCCGTAGCAAAAATTGTTTGGTCCTAAGCCTCGTGTTCTGTGCTAAATTAAATTATAGGTGTGTGTCTCCTTAAGCAACAAGACTACTATTAACTAGCTTTAGAACTGTTCTATAATTTAGCAAATTGCTCGACTGGCTCGAGCGGTGGTTTGCTAAAGAAAACTATTTTGACACTCCCAAGTGACAGCTCGAGTCGTTTGGAGCTACGTCGAGCAGTGGATGTCCAAAAATAATGGGGAGTCATCCGAGCATTTAGAAGATACTTTGAAGAGAGATACATTGCTAAGAGTATATACTATTGAAGATTAATTCTCTCGAGTTTTTAGAGCTTAATAAAGAAGAAAAATTCTATGATTATATTTGTTGAAGTCCTAAGGTTGCTTTCTGTGAATTTTATCGGTGTAAAGTGTCACACCCTAAAAAAAAGACATGATCAACAGTGGAATACGGCCTTGGCCCAATAGGCACCAAAACTTAAAGATTAAAACCAATGTACCACAAAAAAAATGTAAATTAGCTCTGACATGCTCAAATGTAGGTCCCAAGTTAAATAGCTCACTAAAACCACCATCCAAGCAAAAGTTAGTAGTCAACTAGTCAAGTATATGATGCTGACTAAAAGAAGAATACAAATAAAAATAAAATTCATAAGAGGTCACTAATGTAACATCCCATATTTATACTTATTTTGTAATAAAAAAAAAGTTTTAATTGTAGAATATATATATATATATATATAATTTTATGATTTTGAATTTGTATTGATAAGATAAAAGGGGATAAACTGATAGAATTTGCATACAAAAATTTTAAGAAGGAAGAGTAATTATGGAAGTGAAATAATAGTTTGAATATAGATGATTAGAAACAATACTATGGATAAGCATATATACAAAGGTTTAGTGATAGAATTGGACACCTGAATTAGAATTTAAATAATAATTTGTTATATATATATATATATATATATATATATATATATATATGTGTGTGTGTGTGTGTGTGTAACAATTAAATTATTATTACTTATTTCAGGTAGTATTTTTTTTTTTGGACAAGATAGCATTACGGAGCTAAAGAACTAAAGGAATAGGTAACCATTTTTAACTCTTTACACACACCCTTAAAACACATCTATATCTATATTATATATATGCATACAACGTAGTGTTCAGAATAAAATTTTTGAGAGTAAGAAAAAAAAATGAAAAGAAAACGAAAACAAAAACGGAATTATGGTGAGAAATTGCGTAGAAGCAAAGGTGGGAGACGCCAATGCATCTCCACATTGGGCTAAGATTTGGTGAGACGAACTCACAAGTGCTATAGTGCACTTTAATTCATTCGATTTAATTGGATAAGTTTTTAATTATAGAAAAAGTGAATTCTTATATTTTTCAATACGTAGAATCTATTTTGGGGTTATTTTAATAAAATTATGATCATAAGATATTGGTATAAATTAAGTGAAAATATATATGCATATATATATATATATATATATATCTGTGTGTGTGTGTGCGCGCGTGCGCGCGCGCGTAATAAGTTCAAGAAATTAATTGATAAGATCAAATAGTATAATTTAATTCCATAATTATGATATTATAATATGTTGTTAATGATCTTGATGTTATATTCCTATCAAGAATAATAGATAATAATAAAATTAATTAATTGGGATGAGTTTGTAACAAGAAAATTGATGAAATTTGATAATCAAATGATTAATTTTATGTTTTTAAACTATAGGACTTGACTATAGGGCTTGATTGTGGTGTTATTATTCTAAAATATTGATATAAAATAAGTGCTAAAAAAGAGTTTAAATAATAAAATGTGAAAATTAACTCGATTATAACATTATTTTAATATATTATTATTTGAGTAGAGTTTGTAGGAGTTAACGGTCTTGATTAGACTAAATATTATATATAAAAAATTAAATATTAATTTAAACTAAATAATAATAATAATAGAAAAATTAAAAAAATCGAAATCTTAATGGGGTTCACATAGCAGTTAAATATTGTTTGACTTGAGTGTTAATTAATAGTAGACTTTCATAATTATATAATTCAGGGTGACGCCTGTTTCATAGATCTTTTAGTTTGTTATGCGTAATACGTTGTTGGACCGAGGTGAGTAATTTTGCATGCTATGTATTTTTATTGAAAATACCCTTTCTCTAAAAATCATTTGAGAAATCTATGTGAGTAATTGTTGGAGTATTTCACAATTTTTTTTATAACTATTTTTGATACCTCATGGTGATAAGTCATACATATGGTTAAATACACACAGATAAATACGCATGGTTAAAAAAATTAAGAGGATATTCTAGTGAGTGACTCTGATCACTAGGGGAGTGTTCATAGTGTCTCAACGGTTGTACGATTATCTAGTGGAATATGTGATCAATATGTAAAAGTGTCAATCTAATCCGATAAAATATACTGTACTACGTCTCGATTTTGTGTTTAATAAATTATTTTGTAGTGTTTTGATTGTTATACTCAGATGTAGTGACCTGGAAGAGAAAAGAGCATAAAATGGGACAAAAAAGACAAGAAGGACAAAAATGAGATTAATGAAAAAGATCCTTCCGGACGGACCCAATCGTGTCTGAACGGACATATTCGCGCCTGAACAAAATCAAGGCAGAAAGATCTGCATCCGAACAGACTTAATCCGTGTCCGGACGGAATACCCACTAGACCAAAACCATTCGGACAGGACGGGACGGGAACCATCTGAATGGAATAGGACAATCAAAATTTGAATATAACTCTATAACAGAGGGCGTGGATTAGCACTATATAAATAAGAGACCCGAGGGACTCATCCGATTATTCTAAATTTTCACAACTCAGATTTCAGACTTATCAAGAGGCAACTATGGAGGCTCGGAAAATGGAGGCCCGGGATTCCATTCTTCCTCAACCTTTCATGAATTCGAGCCGCAATATGAGCGACTAATCTTCTCTAACATTGGGGATAATGAACCCCTTGTCGATATTTAGGAGTAGTTTAGATTTTTAGTTCTTTTCAAATTAGATTTAATTCGTTGTATGATTTTGAGACATTAGCATTTGATCAATGAGTTTTTAATTTAATTATATATCTAATTTCTATTTTTTTGTGATTATGAAAATGTGATCGTGCAACTGTTATCTTTGCTCGTTTTTAATCAAATGTGAGATATCCTATACTTCGATAAGATGGGTCGTGCTTTGGACGATCTATGCTATAATCTTAGTAGAATATGGCAAGTTTGATGAGAACGTATTCTCTTGATAATCTGAGTTAAACTTGTAATTATAACCAGGTTGAATTAAATCGATTAAATGAATTGAAATCTAAATGAAATTAAAATATTGACTAGGGTAGATTCAAACCTTAGGAATCTTTCTCTCTCATCTTAATCTAGTTTTATTTCGAGTTATTTTATTTTAGAATTTTTTTAGAATAGATTAAAACAAAATCCTCTTTTTCAAAAGAAGAATCAAATCCAAAGTTTTAATTAATAAATTGTAATTTCTTCTTTTAAATCCATGTGGAACGCTATCCAGACTTAACCACTATCTTTACAGGTTAGTAATTAAGTTTAAGATTTTAAAAATATATTTTGGTACGATACGACAACGAACCAATATGTCAATCGGATCAGCTTAGGGTATAATCACGGCCGCTATCCCGATGCTTAAGTGCGATATGTGTGGATCAACGAGTTTGATGCTTTGAGTTACACATGTTTTGAAAAAGAAATTTGATTGACGTTGTAAATGTTGTTGGCAAGTTTCCGGGTGTCTTAACAAAACCACCTAGTGTCTATATTTTTGTGGGGTTGGGTTGCTTTTGTTTTTGTCCTTTGGTGCATGCCCTTTTCTTTTTTTCTTTTTCTCACCTTTTCTTCTCAGCGCTCGCTGGGTGCTCGAGCGCTATCTTGGCACTCGTTGGGCGCTCAACAGGTGCTCAAGCGCTGGCCTGGTGAGATTTTTTCCAGTAGGCTCCGCTCACTAAGCGCTCAAGAGGCGCTCAAGAGGCGCTCAAGCGCTATTCTAGCACTTTCTAGGCGCCCCTCAAGCGCTCGAGCGCTGGGCCCTTTGTGCTTGCCTCTTGCTATTCCAATTTGCCTCGCTCACCAAGCGCCCTTAGAGCGCTTGAGCACTCTTAAGCGCTTGTCATGCGCTTGAAAAGCGCTCGAGCGCTTCATCATGTGCTTGAGCAGCGCTTGAGAAGCGCTCAAGCGCTTAAGGTCAAACTCTAAGTTAAACCTTGTTATGGCGCTCACTAGGCGCCTGCGGCGCACTCGAATGCTCAAGCGCTCGCACGCGCTCGCAAGGTACTCGAGCACCCTGAGCCTATTTGCTTGCCACCTTTGTGTCTTGAACCCTAATAGTATATAAGCTTTTCCCATGCTCATTTTTGTTCTTACCAAAAACCCTAAGAGAAATAGGAGTGACAGATTTTGCACCCATTATTTTCCCTATATCTTGTCAAACTCTTGTCTTCTCCCTTGTAACAATCTAAGTGCCTTTGATCTTATTAAAGTGCACACATAACCCTAGATTGTGTTATTCTCTCACACATTATTTGTTTTACATTTTGGTCATTCATCCGCATTTAAAACTTGCTTGGATCAGATATTAGTCGTTGGGTTACTTGGATCGAAAAATTGAAGTGACTTTGATCTGTGGAATCATAAAGGAGCTCGGGGAGCTGTCTCAAGCAAAGAAGTTAGGTCATCGTTGGGTAACGGGTGTAATTCCTTTATTCTTCTAGTTTGTACCTTTCTCATTCATAGTGAAAAGTGCTTTCTGTGTTGGTGTCGTGGTTTTCATCCTGGGATTTCACTCAAGGTTTCCACGTTATATCTTGTGTTTATTGTTTATGGATGTTGGTTATTTATTTTTAAATGCAAAATAATCTTTTTGATATTTAGAAATGTCCATGGATTAACCTATTCACCCCCTTCTAGGGTTAATCGAGTTTCTCTAAATTATTTCAATTGGTATCAGAGCGCGGTGATCTCGTTGTCGGCTTCACCGCTGGAGATAGATCCATTTGTATCCATGAACTCCGAGCTAGGTCGTGAGGGCACTTCCAACACTAGGCCTCCCTACTTTGATGGCAATAACTACCCTTACTGGAAAGCTAGGATGAAGGTCTTCCTAAATTCTATGGGAATTAGGATGTGGAGATCCGTCCGTTACGGATATGAATCTCCCACCATTGAAGATCCCGCGACTAAAATTGTTAGGTTGAAAACCGATAGCGAGTGGACTCAGATTGATAATGAGTGTTCAAACTATAATTACAAAGCCTTAGGTGCTATTCATAATGCTCTAAGTCTAAGTGAATTTAGTCGTATATCTCAATATGAGACTACTAAGAAAGCATGGGATATCCTGCAGGTGACTCACGAGAGAACACAAACTGTCAAGACCTCTAAACTACAGATGTTGACCACTAGGTTTGAGGAACTAAGAATGACTGAACATGAATCCTTCAACTAATTTTATTGTAAGCTAATCGAAATTGTTAACTCGTTCTTTGGTCTAGAAGAACCTCTCTCACCTTCTAAAGTCGTTCGAAAAATTCTTAGATCCCTAACTGAGAGGTTTAGACCTAAAGTCATCGCCATTGAAGAGAGTCATGATATTGACTCTTTGAAAGTTGAAGAACTCATAGGCAAGCTTCAAACCTATGAGATCAATCATCTGTCTAGTAAGAAAATCTCCTCCAGCTCGAGTAAAGGAATGGCCCTTAAATCCTCCGTTGTTGACAACCATGAGAGCAATGATGATGAGGATAAGCTAGATGAGGAAGAAGTCGCCATGTTGGCTAAAAACTTTAGAAAATTTGTGATGTTCAAAAAGGAAAACAATTCTAACCAATCTTCTTCTAAGTTCCCCGTGTCTATCAAGAAATTTACTTCCAGTGGAAGTGATAAATGTGGAACTCCTCAAAATTTCAAAAGACCTCAAGGAATCCAATGCCATGAATGTCATAGGTATGGTCACATTCAAGCCGAGTGTGCCAATACCCTGAAGAAGAAAGAAAGAAAGAAAGAGTTTCACCATCACTTGGGATGATGACATTGAAGAAGAAGAAACTGAAGAAAGTAGTCCTGAAGATAAGACTAAAAAATCTAATCTTGCTATTCTTGTTGCTACCTTAGACTCCTTAGAACCTCCTAAGACCTCTATTGACTGAAAACTCTCAAGTGAGAATACTGAGATTGACGAGTCTTTAAACTCTGAGTCCCTGGATAAGACTAGTGAAGAGGAAGGGGTAAAAAGGAAGATGAAATAGAGTCCATTCATAAAGCTTATGATGAGCTTGTCAAAGAGTGCTTGAAACTCAAAAAGGAGAAATTAAAGGTCAAGTCCAAAACTAAATCTTTAGAAAAAGAAAAAGATTTTCTCAAGAGTGAATTGAGCGAGAAGAACTTAGAAATCAACAATCTCAATTCTTCAAAGGAGAACCTAGCTGGCATATTTGCTAGTATTGAGAAAGAGAGACTTGAGTATCTTAGAGAATTGACTAACACCAGGACTAGGATTTCTGACCTTGAGAAAGACCTCTGTGAAGCTAGCTCGATGATGAAAAGAAGTGAAGCGGCCACTCGAATCACCGAGTTACCATCCTCTTTTAGAGACAAGAGTGGTCTTGGTTATTTAGATCCTCATTCATTAAAACCCAAGATCTCTAGTGATCCCAAGAAAGTTGTGTTCGTCAATGCTTCTAGTTGTCTTCCCTCTCCTATCATAAAGAATAAAAATGTCAAGGATGTTAACCATGTTTAAAAGAAAAGGAGTGCTCCCACGTGTCACCACTATGGTGTCCAAGGTCACAAAGGACCAAATTGCTTTCGTCTAAAAAGAGAGACTACCAAAAAAAGTTCTAAGGGTCAACCCATTGTTAGAAGACCCATTAGAAAAACTCAAACTAGACGTGTAGGTAATGAGTATGATGTCCTTGAGCACCTTAGTGACCTAGCCGCTCAATCCTTCTATCTTGTCTCCGAGATCGACAAGTTATCCTTAGCTATGGAGAGCTCCTTCAAGGTAACTCATAGGATGAATAATGATCAGATTAGGAATCTCAACCTCCGCTCACCTCGTCATAACATGAACCTAACTAAGAAGTTGAAGCACACTAAAAACTCCTCTGACCAATCCCATAGACAATCTTGGAAGAGAAAATTAAATATTTGTCTTGTAGCTCACACTGTATTAAAAATGCACAACTCTTCTCTTTGGTATTTGGATAATGGATGTTCTCGTCACATGATAGGGGACAAATCCCTATTTGTCACTTTTGAAGAATACTCTGGAGGAAATGTCACGTTTGATGATAGGAATAAGGGAAAGATTGCTGGAAAATGGGTGATCAAATCCCCTGGCATTCCAAAGCTTAAGGATGTGCTTTATGTTGAGGGCCTGAAGGCAAATCTTTTGAGCATAGGCCAATTCTGTGACAACTCTCATAATGTTCAGTTTACACAAAATGATTGTTCCATAATTGATTCATCTAGTATCTGCATTGTTAAAGGTGTTAAGTCAACTGATAACTGTTATTGCATCATACCAAAACCTGAACTTCTTTGCAATAGAATCTTACTCGATGAAGTTGAAATGTGGCACCAAAGATTGGGACACATTAACTTTATGGATCTTTCCAAAATTACTGGAAAAGAACTCATAAGGGGGGTGCCCAAATTGGCCAGTGGAAAAGGTCTTATTTACGGTAACTGTCAAAAAGGAAAACAAATTAAATGTTCACACACAAAGACAACCCTTGTTGCCATCACCAGACCCCTTGAGCTTTTACACATGGACTTGATGGGTCCCTCTAGAACTGAAAGCCTTGGGGTAAAAAATGCATTCTTGTCATTGTAGACGACTACTCCCGGTATACCTAGGTTAGGTTCTTGAGGGAAAATTCTGATACCTTTGAGTATTTCAAAATCATGTGTCAAACGGTTCAGAATGAAAAGGGTTATTCTATAACCCGTGTTAGAAGTGACCATGGTAGGGAGTTTGAAAACTCCGAGGTTAAAAAATTCTATTATGAGAAAGGCATTAAGCATGAGTTCCCTGCTCCATGGACTCCTCAACAAAACGGGGTTGTGGAAAGAAAAAATAGAACCCTGGAGGAAATGGCTAGAGTTATGCTTCATGCTAGGTGTGTACCCAGAAATTTCTGGGCTGAGGCTGTTAATACTGCATGCTATACCATTAATAGAGTATATTTGAGGTCGGGAACCTCTCATACTCCTTATGAGATCAGGAATGGAAAAAAGCCCAATGTCAAATATTTTAAAATGTTTGGCAGCAAATGTCACATCCTTAGGGACAGTAAGTCTTTGGGAAAATTTAATTTTAGGAGCTACGAGGAGATCTTTCTGGGATACTCCTTTAACAGTAGAGCCTATCGTGTGTATAACTTGAGAGCCTTGACTCTTATGGAGTCTGCAAATGTTGTTGTCAATGACTCTACTGTGTATGAGATGAACTCCTCTCGTAATGAACAAATTTGGGATGAGTTTGAGGGGGAGAGTTCAAACTCCCATGATGATCCCATCACAGACAATCTGTGTGAAGCACCTGAGACTAACTCTATGGAAAGTGATGCTTCCAATGTTAGTGAACCGACCCTTCAGGCTGAGGGATTCCCCTCGCACATCAAAGAACCTTCGGCTAGGGTCAAATTGAATCATCCGCTATATCTTGTCATTGGAAACCCTAGGGATGGCATGTTAACTAGGAGAAAAGCTCAAAATAAAAATGAAATCACTTATGTTTGTTACACCTCCCTTGTTGAACCTAAGAGGATTGAAGAAGCTCTTAGCAATGAGAATTGGATCATTGCTATGCAAGAAGAACTTCAACAATTTAATAAAAATGAAGTATGGTACCTTGTCCCTCGACCTAATCACATTAATGTCATCGAAACAAAGTGGATCTTTAAAAATAAACGTGATGAACATGGGGTTATGGTTAGAAACAAGGCTAGACTTATGGCCCAGGGGGATTCACAAATAGAAGGAATCGACTTCGATGAGACATTTGCTCCCGTAGCTCGCTTGGAGTCCATTCGACTTCTAATTGCCATAGCTTGTTGTCGCCACTTCAAGCTCTACCAAATGGACGTTCAAAGTGTTTTCCTCAATGGTGTCATTCAAGAGGAAGTCTATGTTGAGCAACCACGAGGCTTTGAAGATCCTCACAATCCTCGACATGTGTATAAGCTCAGAAAGGCTTTATACGGGCTTGGTATGAAAGGCTCACTGATCATCTCTTGAATTTCAGCTTCGTTCGAGGGGGAGCTTATTGCACTCTCTTCTTCAAGAAGATTGAGAACGATTTACTCATTGCCCAAATCTATGTCGATGACATTGTATTTGGTTCCACATCTGATCATCTTTCTCACTACTTCGGTGCCGAAATGAGTCATGAATTTCAGATGAGTCTTGTTGGGGAACTGAGTCATTTCTTGGGGGTCCATGTGAGGCTATTGAAAGATGGAATTTTTATATCTCAATCTGTATATGCTCACGACTTAGTTAAAAGTTTGGCCTTGAAACCGCCAAGGAACTCCGTACCCCTATGAGCACTAATATCAAGCTCAGCAAAGACTCGGATGGAAAGGACGTTGACCCTACCTTGTACCACAGTATGATAGGAAGCCTCATGTATCTCACTGCCAGTCGCCTTGATTTGTCGTTTAGTGTAGGAGTTTGTGCTCGCTTTCAGGCTTATCCAAAAGAATCTCATCTTGTCGCTGTCAAGCGTATCATTCGGTATGTCAAGGGGACTCTAAGCCTTAGTCTGTGGCATCCTCATGATACCAACATAGATCTTGTTGCCTTTTCTGATGCTGATTGGGCAGAAAATGTAGACGATAACAAGAGCACTTCCGGCGGATGTTTCTATTTGGGTAACTTCCCAATTGCTTGGTTCAGTAAGAAACAAAACTATGTTTCTCTGTCTACTACCGAGGCATAGCACATTGCTGCAGGTAGCAACTGCACGCAGTTGTTGTGGATGAGGCAGATGCTTCAGGATTATGGTTTCACTTAAGGCACCGTGACTGTGTTCTGTGACAACACAAGTGCTATCAATATCTCCAAAAATCCTGTCCAACACTCGCGCACCAAACACATAGACATTCGTCATCATTTCATCTGTGATCTTGTTGAGGATGGAATCATCTCTCTTGAGTTCATTTTCACTCTTGATCAAAAAGCAGGTATCTTCACCAAACCCTTGGATTTCCTTAGGTTTGAATCGCTTAGGATGTCACTTGGCCTAATCTCTCTTGATTAGTGGGTTGGGTGTGTATTTTTTTTTTTTTTGCTTGTGTTTACTCTGTTTTTCTTTAATATATATATATATATATATATATATATATAATATTTTGTTTAATATCTTTTGGCTTGCATGCTTGTGTGCATGTTCGATCTGCATGCTTGTGTTGGCTCTTGTGAATCTATTAAATGCTGTTTTGATTATCCTGTGATCGTATGTTATCACATGTACTGGCTCTTAGCTTGATACATTCTCTTGAGGAATTGCAATTTATCCTTCAAACTAGTCGATCATGTATGTTTCAAGGTGTTTAAGTTTTGTGTATACCATGCATTCACACACACAATCTTGGAGCATAATGTCCTATTGGGTCTGTAAGATCGATTTCATCTAATTTCCTTGGTGTCCCTCCTTCGGTTGCTTAGATGACCGATATTTGTGGTTTATCTTCAGTTGCTTTCCCTCTAGTCTGTATTCCAATCCTTATGTCTGTGACGGCCTATGAGATTGTGCTTGTCTCCTCTGGGTGATATCGTCTTCTAAAAGGATTCCCTCTTCACCTTTTCCTTATTTTAAATAATATATATAAAATAAAAAAAGGAATAAAATAGTTGAAATCATGTTGGCTGTGTGCCTGGCCTTCTCTTTTTTTCCTTGACTAAGGTTCGTGCATATGACTCAAGGTCCAAATGCTAGACGATTTGACTTCAATGCTTTCTTATTGGTTATGGTATTCTGGTCTTTGGATTGTGTCTTTTCTTATCTCTCTTCAAGCCTCATGCTCCTCGGTCTTCGGGTTTCCCGATTTACACTTTTAATGCATTAGCATTGTACTTGCTTTTTGCGCCTGATACTCCATGCTTAGTTTGCCTGAAATTGATTTCGTATTCTAATTCATTCGAAGATATTTAGCTTATGTTAGCCTTGGTTCATCGATCTCATAACTTTACTGGCTCATCTTGCAAGTTTCTTGGTTCATCTTGTATGCCTTCACATATATATTCATATATCGTTCCTTTGTGTGTGATCTTGTGTGCCTATATGTATGCCTGCTTGACTGTTTCTGGGTATGGGGTACTGCCTGAGGGGGAGCAGTTTGAACAGTGGTATGCGCTCGCTAGCGCTCATTGAGCGCTCGAGCGCTCTTGGGCGCTCATTGTGCGCTCGCTAAGCGCTCAAGCGTAAATGCGTTGATACGCGCTCGTTGGGCGCTCGAGCGCCCAAGTGGTAATGCGTGCTTGCGGGGCACTCAAGTACCGTCGTCCTGGCCCTTTTTAAAGGGTGGGTCCCCCTCCAGCTCATTCTTTTCTCTTTTTCTCTCTCTAGCTTCCATCTCCAGCGACTTTTTGCTTTTTCGACAAACTTTTCGGGGACCTTCCGTCTTCCTAGCTCCTCATCTTCACACTCATGGGTATTTCTCCATCTCTTTCCCTTCTCTCTTTTCTCTCTCTCTCTCTCTTCTCTCTCTTATGCTTTTATTGTGAGTTATTTTTTTCTGTTATGTGTTGGCATTGTTATCTTTCTAACCGGCGAGCCTTCGGGGACTAAGTCCCAGGGGTGGAAACGCCCGAGCCGTCATGGGTACGATCCTTTCATCTCCACCCGAGCTAAAAAGCAGTACGCTGCTCTAGCTAACCAGGGTGTCCTGGTGGAGCATACCATTCATATCCACACCTTTGTGGATAACAGCCTTGCTGCCGAGTTCATCGCGCGTGGCTAGAATGGTGCATGCCAGGGTCATGGGGTCATCTTTCCCGAGATGGTTCGGGAATTCTACGCCAACGCCTCCAACATATCCTTTGACACTTTCACCCTCACTTCTTGGATTCAAGGTCAGCAATTTATCCTCACTGCTGAGGATATCGCGACCCTATTGGGGGCTCCGTTCGTTCCGGACCCCCAATTTCCATTTGACTAGGTAGTTGCCCCAATCCGCCGTGAGGTATCCCGGGATCTCACCGGTGGGGCATACTGCTATAAACTGACCCTTAAACAAGCCCACCTCACTCCTCCATATCAGGCTCTCAACAAAATTGTTACCTCGATTATAATCCTACCGGCCATACCTCTGACATCCCGCCCGTTCGGGCTGAGCTTTTGTACGCCATTAGTCGTGGTTTTTCATACGACCTTCCCCGACGTATCTGGCTTCAGATTGCCAGCTATATTCACTAGCCTCAGGGCACTGCAGGCCTCCCCTTTTACTCCCTCATCACCCGTATGTGCAATGCCCATTCTATCCCTACATTCCCTTCCGAGCCTTCGGTCTTTTCGAAAGGAAATTTTTCTGCTCATTCTGAGAACCTAAGCAATGCTCATATCTCGGCTGATCCCGATGTCCTACCTGTTCATCTTCGTCCGGATCCCAAGTTTCCCCCGATTCAGCCTATCTATTCGAGCATCTTTGTGGCTCAGGCACCAGCTCCAGCTATTTCTGATGCCCCTCCTTCGTCCTTCCCTCCTTTGTTTGGTCCCTCCGAGCCTGGTCCCTCCTCATCTTCGGGACCCTCCTCTAGTGGTGATGTGTACATCACCATTCTGAGTCACCTTGAGCGGTTCGATAGCCGCTTCGATTCGCTTGATGCAAGTATTCGAGATCTCTATTCCGTTCAGAAGCTCCTGCGTGGCCAGTTTGCTTCTGGTCATGATCTCCTCTAGCAGCGGATGACCGACCTTGGCTCTCATGTCGCCTCTCTTCAGATCCAGGTGTATCGTCTCCATCGGCATATTAAGGACGACTACCCGAGTGTAGCTCGTGATGACGACGATGGTGGTGGTCCTTCCGGTGCTTAGATCTTCTGGGCCAAAAAGGGAGAGAGATGTATAGAGGGAGATGCATAGATAGGGGGAGATGCATGGTAGTAGTTAGTTTTTTTTTTTTGGGCTAGGGGCTTCTACACATGTATTTTTTTTATTGGGTTGGCTTTTATATATCTTTCTGATGTATACATCAGTGTAGTAGCATGTTACTTTTTTTTTTGTTGAATTGGAACACATGTAATATCAGTTTGGGTTTGATGGTCTAAATGCAATTTGAAATGAAAAATCAAATGCTATTGTCTTGTCATATGATTCATGTTCTTTTATCTGCATATGTTCTTTATGGTTGTTTGATATCTAACATCATGTGTATCAGGGTTTGAAAGTGTCCTTCTCTTGTGGTCTTGACCGTCTGCCTCAAAGTTAGTTTAGGATGTTTTTATCTTTTTTCTTTCTTTCCCTGTATATTTTGTTGTTTTGGGATTTTGTCCCGGAAATGCCAAAGAAGGAGATTGTAAATGTTATTGGCAAGTTTTCGGGTGTCTTGATAAAACCACCTAGTGTCTATATTTTTTTAGGGTTGGGTTGCTTTTGTTTTTGTCCTTTGGTGCATGCCCCTTTCTTCTTCTTTTTTCTCACCTTTTCTTCACGGCGCTTGCTGGGCACTCAAGAAGCGCTCATTGTGTGCTCAATAGACGCTCAAGCCCTGGCCTAGTGAATTTTTTCCAGTAGGTTCCGCTCACTAGGCACTCAAGAGGAGCTCGAGCGCTGTTCTAGCGCTCTCTAGGTGCCCCTCAGGCGCTCGAGCACTGGGCCCTCTGTGCTTGCCTCTTGCTATTCTAGTTTGCCCCGCTCGCCAAGCGCCCTTGGAGCGCTTGAGAGCTCTTAAGCGCTTTCCATGCACTTGACAAATGCTCGAGCACTTCATCATGCGCTTGAGCAACGCTTGAGAAGTGCTCAAGCGCTTAAGGTCAAACCCTAGGTTAAACCTTATTATGGAGCTCGCTAAGCGCCTACGGCGCGATCGAGCGCTCATGCACTCGCACGCACTTACAAGGCGCTCGAGTGCCCTGAGCCTGTTTTCTTGCCACCTTTTTGTCTTAAACCCTAATAGTATATAAGCTTTTCCCATGCTCGCTTTTGTTCTTACCAAAAACCCTAAGAGAATTAGGAGTGACAGATTTAGCACCCATTGTTTTCCCTACATCTTGTCAAAGTCTTATCTTCTCTCTTGTAACAATCTAAGTGCCTTTGATCTTATTAAAGTGCATACATCACCCTAGATTGTGTTACTCTCTCACACATTATTTGTTTTATATTTTGGTCACTCATCCGCATTTAAAACTTGCTCGGATCAGATATTAGCCGTTGGATTACTTGGATTAGGAAGTTAAAGCGACTTTGATCTGTAGAATCATAAAGGAACTCGGAGTGCTATCTCAAGCAAAAAGGTTAGGTCGTCGTTGGGTAACGGGTGTAATTCCTTTATTCTTCTAGTTTTTACCTTTCTGATTCATAGTGAAAAGTGCTTTATGTGTTGGTGTTGTAGTTTTTATCCCGGGATTTCGCTCAAGGGTTTTTATGTTATCTCTTGTATTTATTGTTCATGGATGGTGGTTATTTATTTTAAATGCAAAATAATCTATTTAATTTTTAAAAACGTCCGTGGATTAACCTATTCACCCCCCTCTAGAGTTAATCGGGTTTCTCTACATTATATTAGACGTGTTTACCATTGAGAAAAATGTGAGATTTTGAGATGATGTTTTCTTTTGACACATGAATTTTTTGTATGAAATTTGAAACATGTACTAAAAAGTTGTGATAAAAATATTTTAGCAAATTATTGTGGTACACCTTATTTTGAAATTATGATTTTTTGTCATTAATTTATTTTTATTCCCTGATTAAAAATTGTATATTAATATGTGTGCTTTAGCATTCACACGGCTGTGAGCTTATGAAATTCATTAACATTTTTTTGGTGGGCACGTTCAAGAGTAGGTGAATTCTGTGTTGCCGAAGACACATTCTCGTATGATCTCCATTAGGGATTTGAGTCGTTTAGTTTTTATTTTAATAACAAGCGGGTTGTTAACTTGTCATATTAGAATGTAACACTATTATTAAATTCTTGGAATATTATATTTTGCATTTTAAAGTTTATAATTAATTCAGTTAAGGTTTATTTTATAAACTATTTTCGTGTTGTGCTTGTTATTATATTTGGTGAGCTTACGTGTTCATAAATAACGATTTATAATTCACGGCCGGTCATGTCCCAAAATGAAATATAACAACTAAAGTTGGGTCCTAAGATATCATGATGGATATATATATCACAAAGTGAAAATAACTCCACCTAAAAACATTCAATTAAAACTCTCGCAAAGATGTAATACCCAAGAAAAAAGATCTATACGATCACTTGAACCAATTTTTTTTACTGTATGTGATCGCTAGCTAGATATAAACTACTGTCCTACAAGTGAACAAAACAAGATATGTATAATTTATTTACAGTTATATAAAAATCTATAAAACTCTCTCGGTCCGTAGATCTCTACTAATGATTTGATGCACTAACAATATAATACGATATAAAGTATTTAGAATACAATAAACCTAAGTTTTAGTACCACTTTTATTACACCTTAAACTTAGAGGCATAACCAGTTGTGTACTACGGGTCTCGGCCAATAGGCCACGAAAGGTTTTCGAGATATCAAACATTGTGGACTCAACACTTTATTGAAGTAGCGTAGATTCATTACTTTGGTGAAAATTCAACAAGTTCAACTTAAATTGTCAGAGTTATAAATTCAAAGAGAGTCTATAAGTTGATTCTTATAACTCATTGGTATATTGCTTGATTTGTCTGGGTCTGGACTGTTCCTGTAATTTTTTATTCAAGTTGAAATTTTTCATTAATAAATTGTACTAAGCCGTATTGTGATTAATTTATTTTAATTGCTTGTGATTATTCAGACCTAGCATAATTAACGGCCAATGTTGGCTGATTCCACTACCCACAAAATAGATTTACACAACTTTTTTTAGAGTTCAAGTAAACTCACAAATTTTTCTAGTGAAAAATTATTATTATACATGATTTTCTAGTTTGGGAATCAAGCTTTGCCCATCGGGAGTGAGATTTGTGAAAAATTATTCAGAAGCCAAGTTAAGTAATCTCAAAACACGCAAGAAAATAACATGATTTATTATCAATGAACCCCAAGAAAACTCAATACCAACCAAAATCAACAACAACAACAAAAAAAAGGCAATAAATCAAAAAACTTAAAGTCATTTTTTTGCTGCTTAAAGTCGTTTTAAATTAGGTTTTAAATTAGGTTTTTTTGCTGCTTAAAGTCGTTTTAAGCCAATTAATAAGTAAAAAATTCATTTGGTAAATCAAATAGGTGACTTTAAGCCAAAAAGCAATAAATCAAAAAAGTTGGCTTAAAGTGGCTTTAAGCCAAAAAAAAATTTAAGTCAGACAAAAATTGTTATATATTTTTTTAAAATTTGTTTTTACATACTTCTTTATATAATATGGATCTTGTTTAATGAATTTTGTTGAGTAAATTTTAAAATGTAATTTTAAAAAATAGATGTGTACAATAAAAATTATGATATTTTTTTAAAAAAATATAAACCTGTTTTATATAAATAGAAAGAAAAGTTAAAAAGCTAAAAGCTTTTAGATTTTCAAATGAAACTTTTTAACTTTTGATTTTTATTTTAAACCAAAAAAAACAAAATGCTGAATTATAAACCTTTTGACAGGCGATAATGTTCCGTATGGGATATTGTCTCTAGAATCAATGAAGACCCATTTCTATGTTGCAAAGCAACTAAGATATGAAGTGCGAGAAGTACGCAAATAAGAATGTTAACTTCAAGCATCCATAGAAAATTTACTTTACATCTATGCAATTTATTTCATACAATAGAAATATTTATACGAAGCTGAAACTAAAATTAGAATTTTAGCAGTTCAACTCCAACTTGAAGAAAGCCGATTATATGGATTATTAAAACCAAAATTGTAACACTTTAAATGGACCACTGACATAATAACTTGAATAAAAAATCTAAACAACGTAACTCAAAAATATTAATACCCAAGTTATTAGTAGTAACCCACAGATTTTTTATATACTAGATATAATTTTCATGTCGGCCACAGATGTGAGATGCAGTATTACATATTTTTTACTCAAATACGTGATGCCCTCGTTATGTGGCCCAAATTCTTTTCCTAGTTGGGATGTGGATAATAGTTCATTAGCAGATACAAAATAACACATTAGCATGCACAAAATATACAATATTAGACTTTAGCCTACAATTTTATTTTTATGTATCAATTTTAATTTTTTTCGCTCACTAATTTGTGATAAGGTATCACAAAAATAAAAAATCGCCAATAAAATATATCAGAGTGTCATCCAACTTAATGAGTGTTGTACACTCTACATATGTTTAAGTAATTCATGCCTACAACATTTTCCATAACTTGTGCATAAATTATGTGCAACCAATTTATGCTAAATTATACACTGGGTAAAATATTGTTCTAGGTTTAAAGATCGATCCATTATATATAATCCATCTACTTTTGGATCAGTTTATTTTAATCACAATCAAGTAAATAAATAAAACAAGGTAAACAAGTAAATAAATAAAACAAGAGAACTTTTATAAAAGTTAATAAACTAACAAATTTTTAAGTCTGGTGGTTGGAAGCAAAATATAGCAGAGGGAAAGGGAAACAAAAATGAAGAAGTAAAAGAAAGAAGCTGAGGAACAATCCTCCTCAGTAGGCTAATATATAGAGATGAAAGAAGGCTCCAGATGCCTTCGGACATGAAATAAAATTTCAATACACAAAAGGAATAGTGAAAATATAATTATTACATTTTGACCTTTACAGAACACTATTCATACTTTTTACTGTTTGTGAATAGTACCATGTCGGGTACTATTTGGATCCAATGTGCTAAAGTAACATTGTAGTTGAAGAAATTGAGAAGAGAAAATAACTATATATTTTCTATCTGTCTAAAACTGTACAATATATGGCCTATTTATAGGCGAGTAGGGATAAACAATAAAGGAGATA
>JAULJZ010165061.1:0-25765 GCA_032270985.1 Heliamphora pulchella | reverse complement strand
TATATTGATTTTATGATCGAATAAAAACTCTGATGAGTTTCAGTCTCCTGTTTTAAAGATAAGTTGCAATTATCCAATCATTTTCTGAATCAGTTTCTTGTATCTCGATTGCATCAGGACTCTTTTGATTTGCAGTGATATACAAATATATCACATCTCGATTAATACATATCAGAAAAGACGATCAAAACAGCCCCAGACTAGCCACCACCACTGCTGGCCATCTTGCGCCGCCGACACCGCCCAATGCCGCTAGTTTCAAGCGACTTTTGCCACCACTCCCGAGCTCCGTTTTCAACTCTATTTTTTTTAAAAAAAATAGCTATCGAAAAATACTATTTTTCTATCAAAAAATCAGAACAAAAACAGCTCGAAAAACAGCTTTCGACGGTTGCCAAACACAGCAGCGTCACGGCCCAGCACCACCGCCCCTATGCCGCCGCCCATTTGATCTTTTCCCGTGGTGGTTTTTGGCTTCTATTTTTTTTTCCAAAAATAGCACTGATATCCAGCAATATGTTACTTCAAAGAACACCTCAAAAATAGTCCGAAAAAGCTCCAAAAATAGCCCCAAAGAGCCGCCGCTGCCTGTGCTGCTTTTTCCACCACTATTTGGGGCTATTTTTTACACTGTTTTAAACTTTTTTAAGGTCTATTTTGCTGCTATTTTATACGTATAAAATTGCTCAAAATCTGTTCAAAAAATACAGCAAAAAACCATCAAACAAATAACCCCGAGGCCGCCGCCAATGGATGTTTTTCCAGTCTATTTTTGCTATTTTTAAATCCTTTTTGTTGCTGTTTTTAATGTATAAAATTTACAGAAAAGTAGCTAAAAAAATTATTTCAAAACGGTCCAAAAACCACTGCGATTCGTGACCTGAAACACTCGAAACTACCGCCGGTTATGCCGCCGTCTATTCTTCGTGCTCTTGGATAATCAACCTATTCTTAAATATTTTAAACTAATATTTAAAAATAAATAAAAGCTTTTACATTGAAAACTTATGTCCCGTAGGCTCACATTCGATCTAAAAAACTTAAGCTATCACGATCAACTATCGTGATTAAAAAATAATTAAATCATCATCTAAACTATTCAATCAAATATAAATAAAAAGATGATCATAAAATCAAGATTAGCCTGCAAAATAAAGTTAGCACAGTTCTCAATCTACCCGGCCCCTCGATAAACCGTAAACAAAAAAATAAAACGGCTCTGATACCAATTGTTAGAGGCAAACTGCCAAAATCATTGTTTTTGTAAACGATTTTTCCATAAAAAATAACTGGACGGGTATTCACCGAAATGGGCTCTAGATAAAACTTTTTGATGTCGAACGATCAACATAAAACCCGTGCCACCACAGTTAATTTAGATGAATACCTTTTTGGTCGTTCTCCAAATATGAACTTTTGATTCCGAGTTAAAGCTCCCGTCAGACCTTTTACTGTATTTCCTGATGTGATTCCCGAACGTAGTGTGCGCTATAATTCTTCAAAAATTGGTACCAACAGAACCTGGTCAACCTTAGTCTTGAAAAACGAGTTTTAATTTAGTTCATCATACCCGCATATTTGTAGGGCTACAACAGGGACCTGTGGAGTAATTATGACAAAGACTTCTAGTGTAACCCAGATACCCATCTAGTGATTTCTGCAATTATACATACCTCTTAGCAGTATCTTTAATTATGAAAACCTTATAGCAGTTTCTGCAATTTTCATAAAATACTAAATTATAGTTCACATCACTAAAGAATTGAAACAGCACTCTAAGCTATAATCTCAAGACCATTTTGCATTGAGCTTTTGTTATTAAATGCTTAACTCATCTGCCCATGTTAAGATACCCGATACCCACTAATTAAATTTAATTACTAACAACTTAATTTAATCGTCATCTATAAATTTCTTAAGCTCTTTCGCTTAACTTATTTGGCCGTCAAATAATCAAATCCGCATGTAGGGTTTGGACCAGTCAAAACTTATAAGCTTCCTTAAGGGAGTATCGTCAATTCCGATCAATCGAGACTTAGATTCTGTCAATAATTAATATTCATCATATAATTAATACCGATATCCAACTCACCGAAAATATAAACCATATAAGATCACACACTTTAATGAATTAAAACAACGAGTATTAAATATACACAATGTATAAAATTTCAGGATAAAGAGCATAAGCACTATCATAATAATCTTGAGATGTGAATTAATTTATATAGTCAGTATAAAATTAATTACCCCAATATGTCCCGTTCAGTACACACAAAGTGTACTAGCACAGGGAGTCGGAACAATAGACGACGCTGTTATCTGTTTCTCGTAATCAAGACAAGCCTACTAAAACTCTGTACTACAGTCGTACCAATAGTATATCCATTTTTATCTAAATTGTAAACAAATATTTATATTCTGTAAGAACCTATAATTTGGTCTTCTGTGTGTAAGTCATACTCTATATACTAGATTAAATACTGTACAAAATAAAGGATATACATGCATAACATTTAAAGAAATGATATTGCATACATTATTCATTAAGATTCTCATAAAATAAAAAATTAATTTTATTAAAATTAAATTAAATACCAAAATCAAATAAAATCTATGATTTTCAGTATGCAACCCTAGCATCCAGTGCGTACAAGAAACGTGACGGAAGCGTGGTGATCTTCCTAGTACTTTATGTAGATAATATCTTGCTCATCGAAAATAATGTGGGGGCATTATCTATCGTAAAAGTATGGTTATCTGGACAGTTCGATGTGAAGGATTTGGGAGAAGCCAGTCACATCCTAAGGATCAAGCTTGTGCGAGATCAGAAACAAAAGATGTTGGGCTTATCACAAGCAAAGTATATCAATGATATTCTTGCTCGTTTTAGCATTTAGGACTCCAAGAAAAGGTTTCTCCCTTTTAGGCATGGAATCATTCTATTCAATGATCAGTATCCTAAGACACCTGATGAGATAGAGAAGATGAAGGCAGTTCCTTATGCTTCAATAGTAGAAAGCCTAATGTATGTTATACTTTGCATTAAACCTGACATCTACTTTACCATTGGCATAGTTTGTAGATATCAGTCTAACCTAGGACAGGACCATTGGACTGCGGTAAAGAATATAATCAAATACCTTAAAAGGACTAAGGATTATATGTTGAATTAGCAGACAGACAGTCTAGTACCTCTAGGGTACACAGACTCGAATTTCAAGTCAGGCAAAGATTCTTGAAAGTCTACCGCAGGATATGTATTTATCTTAGGAGGTGGAGCTATTAGTTAGAGGAGTATCAAGCAGTCCTGTATTGCTGATTCCACCACGAAAGTCGAGTACGTGGCAACTTCTGAAGAAGCTAAGGAGGCTGTTTGGCTCAAGAACTTCCTGTTGGATCTAGACATGGTCCCTTCAGTTCCGTCAGCTATTACACTTTATTGTGATAATAGCGGAGTGGTTGTAAATTCAAAGGAACCTAGAGTCCACAAGAAAGAAAAGCATATTGAGCGTAAGTATCACCTGATACAAGAAGTTGTACAGAGAGGTGAATCCTAGATCTGATGGAGAATCCCATTCACAAAGGTATCTACTATCATAGGGAGCTCGAGGTGAACAAGGCCTGGGGCAGGAGGAGGAGGACCCTGTACGGCAGCACGATCACCTATGGCAAGTATGAGCCTCTCTCAGGCAAAGACCATGTAGTCACAATCCTCACTCTCGATCAGCGTGACAGCATCGAGGCCCAACATTGCTCGGATGATCTCGATCGTACAAAGGGTGTCGATCTAGCACATCCCCACTAAAGGCATCCTGAGGATACAAAAGTGATCATACCCCAAGGATTGTTGAATGACGCGCTCGCCGAGTTACCACTCTCTGTAGAATGGCCCATCAAGCAAAACACAGGTCCGGGTAACCCTACGGCTTCGCATCAAGTTAGCACCAGCTCGTTCCTCCACGCCAATCTATATGTCTTACCGGACCTATGTTAGGGTTGTATACTGAAAACCATAGATTTATTTAGTTTTATTATTTAATTTTATTTTAATAAAATTAATTTTTTATTTTATAAAAATCTTAATGAGCAATGTATGCAATATCGTTTCTTTAATGTTATGAATGGATGTCCTTTATTCTGTACAGTATTTAATCTAGTGTGTAGAGTACGGCTTGCACACAGAAAACCAAATTACAGGTTCTTGCAGAATATACGTATTTATGTATAGTTTAGATAGAAATAGATATACAATCTATAACACCCCGCTCCCGCAAAGCACCAAACCTGAACAAAGGGATGTGATCCCACCGCAAACTGGCGACCAAAGAGAAAGACAAGAGAGAAAGATATTAAGAGACCAAATAAGAACTTCTGAGCAACCACAACATCTTAATGTCAAAAGAGGTATACACGAGTCACTAGAAATTCGCCATCCCAAGTGCATACATTACTTCTAAAACATCATAAAAACCTTCAAAGTCTTATACATGAAGCTCTGCCAAAACTAAAAACTAAATAAAAGTAAATTGAACCAAAACTATTCGACGACGCCTGTGGTGGACCAACTCCTAGCCGTTCCTGGTATCTACAACCACATAGGTTACAAGAGAGCGCACTTAGCATTATCATGAACAGAAAAGACAGTTACTTAGTTAAAGATAACTGAAAACTCTTTCTAAAAATAGTTCATCACATTTTTCACGAAAATATAGAAAATGATACATTTACTTGAACATGAAAATATCACAGATTATACAGAACCTTCTCAGTATTGCAAATAGAAATATCTTCCTAACTCAACTGCCACAATTAAAAGATGAAAACCACTTTCTCAAAACTATACCCAAACCCCAACAGTGTCCATGTATTCGTCAACATTACGGCCGAGAGTTTTGACGGTACCGTAACCTCAATTCTCAATGCACGGATAGCAACGTGATGGAATGAGGGCCACTCTCCACCAAGCACGAGTGGTATGTGCTATAACCCGGGACTTAGCCCTCAAAGCCTTTAAGGCAAAACCCCCACTCAATAGAAAACCTCCCCTATAGGGACAACAATACCCATAATTGGGCAACCTCCCCTAACGGGATATAAAGGGCCGAAAACCCATATAACTTATCATTTTGGAACAACCAAACAGCATTAACCATACTTTCATAGTAGCATCATGCTAGCTCAGAATATCATGAATAGCACACTTGAATTAAAAACATCATGGCTTTTAAAAACAGCAGGTTCATGCGATCATCAAACTAATCATAGTTCAAAACATGCACTTCAAAACATTTTTAAGCATCATTTACATAAATTCAAGTTCAAGATAATGGCTAAGCATTCTCACCTTCTATTATATGCGTATGAATTGAGCCTCCCCCGACAAGCTAAACAAAACCCTCGGATTCTATAATCTTTGTGCCTAACAAGCAAAACACGACTCGACCGTTAACACGGAATCCTTCCCTTTTAGCATGTGAAACTAAAACAATTTGGATCGTTGAAAGTTTTCTTTAATTTTAGGGACCATGGTTACTTTCTTTTTAGGCTTAAGGGGTACTACGCACTTGCTCAATCCTTCACTTGATTAAAAATTTAACTTAACCATTTATTACTTTTTTCCAAACATTAAATTTTAAGGTACCGCAGCATTTTGAGGTATTTAGACTTGGAGTTGGATTATGATTTTTGGTGACAAGTTAGATTAAAATATTCTCTACAACTTTTATATTTTACACCAAGGTCAAAACCTAAGGCAACTAGGTGAAAGACTTGATGGAAACAAAAACGGTTCAGCACTTTCCTCAAACTTTTACCAAAAATATGCCTCTGTTGGTCTCAGTTTTGGGGTATCAAATCAACTCCAAATGAGCCCATTTTTGAGTATGTTCTACTTCCACATGTCTCCTACAAGTTTCATGTTTAGAGTTAAGTGTAGTTGTTTGGAACAAGTTAGACTTTTTGGCCATGTTATAAAATAAGTTCTGTCAGCCGCCAAAACTCAGAAGAGCCGGGTTTGGACAAAGAGTTTTAAACGGTTTTGAGGGACCATACCGAGGCATCTAGGTCTGAATTTTGGATAGAAAATATTTCAATATGTTAGCTACAATGTTCATGCAGACCACTTTTAGAGTAGGTTACTAAAAATAGGGGTTTTGGGCTACACAAAAATACGTGACAGAGGTTCCCTTTAAGGGCTAAAACACAACAGAGAGTTTCAAATGGGTTTTGACCCATCAAAACTCAATATCTTGGGCTCATTGTTGGTGGGTAACTAGATATACATGTTATCTACAACTTTAGGTCTGTATTGTTGATTGGTCTAAAATCGACACACTTTGGTAGAATTGAAATATCTCGAGTTCTACTCCCTCAAATGAGTTCAAACTAATTTTGGATGAAAGATAACACAAAAAACTAGGTTTGGACTTAAAGAACATGCTTATAGAATTTTTCTACATTGAGTTATGATGTTCCAAATATCATGGCAGAAAGCTCAAAACGCCCAAAACTCAGGCCTATTTTGGTTCTAGTCTCTTAGTGTCATGTGTGTAAGTTTTTGACCCATCTTCTTTGTATACATGTATTGTACTTTAATATATCAATGTTTTAGAGCTTATAGAAATCATGAAACCCATAGAAAAATCCACACCAACTCACAACCTCAACATTCAAACCCAACAGCCCCAAAAATCCAACCATGACGCCTTTATTTTTGAGTTTTTGGTTCTTGATCTTAGATTTGTGTTTCAAAATAATAAAAGAGGTATTTAATATGTATAAAATCAGAAGTGTTAGAGCCTTCATTACATTATTTAGAAGTTGTTTCTTGGTGATGGAAAATCTTAGACTTAGCTTTTAAGCTCCATGGATCTTCCTCATTCTTCTTTCTTCTCTTTTCTGGCTCTCTCTCTCTCTCTCTCTCTCTCTCTCTCTATATATATATATATATATATGCACGAAATTTTGAGAGAGAATGGGTAGGTTGGGTCCCTTTTTATAGCCAAAGGTCAAATAGGAAGCTTCCTAAGAAGTTTCCTTAACTATGGATTAACTAACCTTAGTTACTTTAAATTAACTTGAGTTTATGAAACTTAGCCACCAAATTTTCGCACATTCTCCTAGGTTGTTGGCCACTTGTGTGTGTGTGTGTGTGTGTCTATATATATAGACACACACACACACATATCAAAATAATTTTTTTAATTTAATTATAGGTGAAAATTCGGGTATTTTTACAAAGATTAGCTTATTGACTTTTTGAGCTTTACTCTCATCTTAAACAACTTGGACTCATAACTTTGAGTTCTTACCCTCAATATTAGGGTTTTCATAAATGCTTGTGTGGTTCCCACTCTATCCCGGGTCTCGGGCTCGAAAGGTTAAACGGTCAGGCCGGTTCATCTTATTGAACTTAGGTTCAAGATTTCGTTTCTTTTGAGATAATCTTTCTTTTCTATTCATATCTTTGAGTTTGGGTTATTACAATATACCCTCTTTTATGAAATTTCATTCTCGAAATTTACGTACCTTGCTTGAAGAAGATATGGATATTTCTCATGATAAAGCTTTAAAGCCACAATTCAAACTAATAGTTTCTAACACGTCTCTATTTAACAATTCAAATGCCACTAAAGGCTAACACTTACCCTTAAAAGGAACAACAACCAAATGCCTTTGAAGACCAACCCTTACCCTTACTGGGCTTCGAACAACACCTTCGAAGGACTTACACACACCCTTTCCGGGCTTACACACACGCTCACAGGGTAAAACACCTTTAGATTAATTATACCCTTCCATGGTGGTATCTTTAAGAACACACGGTCCCTCACTATAAATTTTAGGTCACGTCTCCGATTATCTGCATAACTCTTCTGCATGTCTTGCGATTGCTTCAATCTCTCTTGAATCAACTTAATCTTGGCAGTGAAAATTTGAACTATCTCGAGTCTAAGCAACTTCCTCTCTCCTACTTCTTCCCAACAAATTGGGCTTTAACATTTCTTGCTGTACAACGCTTCGTAAGGGGCCATCCCTATAGTTGACTGAAAACTATTGTTATATGCGAACTCGATCAACGACAAATGTTCCTCCCAACTTCTAGCAAAGTCTAGAACGCATGCTCTAAGTATATCTTCTAAGGTCTGAATTGTCCTCTCCAATTAACCGTCAGTCTGCAGATGGAAAGTCATACCAATCTTTAGAGTAGTCCCCAATGCTTCTTATAAGCTTAACCAAAACCTTGACGTAAAATGTGGGTCTCTATCCGATACTATAGAAATGGATACTCCTTGTAGCCTAACGATCTCATCAATATAAAGTCGTGCAAATCGATCCATAGAAAATGTCATCTTTATTGGTAGGTAATGAGCTGACTTCGTCAACCTATCCACAATTACCCAAATAGCATCATTCCCCTTGGGTGTTCGAGGGAGCCTGGTTACGAAATCTATGGTAATATGTTCCCACTTCCACTCGAGTACAGGTAACGGTTGTAATAATCCTATCGGCTTTTGGTGTTCAATCTTAACTTGCTGGCATATTAAACATCTTGTCACAAAATTCTCTACGTCCTTCTTCATCCCACTCTACTAATATATTTCCTTTAAGTCTCTATACAACTTCATACTTCCCGGGTACATGGTGTATGTTGAGATATGTGCTTCGTCTAAGATTTGCCTCATCAACTCCCCATTATTGGGCACATACAATCTCTGACTGAACCAGAATATGTCATCTCAAACTTTAAATTCGGTCTTCCCTTTAGCTGTTGTTTCCACCCTTATCTTCTCCACTTGATTATCCGCCAATTGAGTTGCTTGAATTTGATCTAATAAGATTAGTCTTACACCCAGAGTTGCTAATAGGCATTCATTCCTTCCTATGGCAAGATGGGTTCTAAGCATTCGCATTTCAAAAAAACGCATCAGCTTGTACCGCTCGTAGATGCGCTATTTTTTCCAATAATTTTTGACTTAGGGCACCCGCCACGACAATAGCCTTCCCCGAATGATGTGAATCATGCAGTCATAATCTTTAATTAACTCCATCCATCTCCTTTACCTCAAGTTTAGCTCTTTTTGGGTGAACATATACTTCAAATTTTGATGATCCGTAAAGATCTCACAAGGGACGCCGTACAAATATTGTCTCCATATCTTGAGCGTGAAGACGATTGCAGCTAACTCTAGATCATGGGTAGAGTAATTCTTCTCATGAGGTTTTAATTGTTTGGACGCATAGGCAATAACCTTCCCGTGTTGCATCAAAACGCAACCCAAACCTCGGTGTGACGCGTCACTATAAATAACAAAGCCCTCGTTGGTAGACAACAGGGTAAGCATAGGTACTGACACCAGTTTGGACTTCAACTCTTGAAAACTTTGTTCGCAACCGTCGGACCATTTAAACTTGACATATTTCTGAGTCAACCGAGTCAAGGTGTGATGCCCTGTCCTTCGGGCACGTCAGGACATACGTAATTATAAAAAAGGAAAATATTCTAGCCGAGCATTCATATTACATATAATAATTACTACATCATTAATGGTTCAAAACTTGTTCAAAGTACTTAATGATTACAGTCATCCAAAAAACTTAACAAAAGTTACATTATGACCATGGAAAACTAAACAAAAAAGATCAAAAAGTAATTATCCTACGTCTTTAAGTGGCACCGTTGGGATCTGCTGGCTCCTGCCACTCTCCTTCTTCCCCAAAAGCTTCTTCTTCAACGAATCTGCCTTCTTCAAATTCATCTTCTTCACGTGTGGCACGAATGCCATGAGCTAGAGCCCAGAAGCAAATTCCCTAAACCATCTAACAAACTCACAACAAAATATCCTGCAATACATATCGTATAATACCCAATACAAATTTAGGGGCAAAGAGATAGAAAATTTATCGTTTTCAACAGGACAAGCACATATAAGAACAGTGGTGCGAGTGCACGATGCAGATGAATGCAATGCAGTAGGCCAACCTAACATACATTCGAAATAATATCACGAATTTCACGCCCGAAATTACAGAGTAGACTTGATGGCACATTGATCACCTAACCTATCCTCGCCTCACTGCGAAAGGTAAACCCTCGCTATAGCTACATGCCTTAGCCGTTTTACGCATTAGCAACGACGTGGGGGCGGGCTTTTATCTAATTTTTACCGATCCCACATTAAGGACCATGATGCTCATTAGGCGTCAACCCAAAGTCTAAATCAAGCTAGTGACAAACCCATGGTGCCTAATCCCCCATTTTATAATAAATAATCTCCCAATTTAATTTCAAGTATGGCAACCAGGGACGCCCTAGATCCACAACCACTGAAACCATAATTTTCATGTCACGTAACCCATAATGAATGGTACAAAAAGGACTCTGATAACCCGGAATGATATGTAGGAATGCTCATGATGTGCAATATACTTCTCGTGTGCAATTAAGTATAGCATGGCATTTAAACATGGTGTGGCACAGGGTACAACTTGTCAAAGCATCAAGTACAAGCATGGGAAGCATAATTATAATTTATGCGACATAAAATTCAACTATCGGCATGAATTCATTTCATCAAATTTATCATTTTTGTATACTAATTACTTACAAAGTTCATATAAAGTCTGTATACTCAAGTTTCACGAAATAACACACCATTCGTACACTTAGCAAAAATTATGTAAATGTTCAATTACTAGTTTTTAAATTACGATAGTGTTTTGAAGTGCTTAGTCATTGATTTAATTTCTAAAATTTAAACACCAATTAGGTAAAAATATTTCCTACATCTTTCATGTTTAGCACTAAGGTTAAATCCTAGGGCAAAAAGGTTATTTGATTTAATTAAGGGTAAATCATTCAGCACTTTACAGAGAAAAGTACAGAATTTAAGCCTCTGTTGGCCACGGTTTTGGGGCACCAATTCAAGGTTCAAGGTCTATGTCTCTGATTTTTGGGGAGATTTTAGTTTAAGGTGTCCCCTACAAGTTTCATGTTTTGTACTAGGGCAAGTTGTTTCGAAAACTTTTGTGATTTTACATGGCTAATTTATAAAAAAGGGTTCAGTCAGTCTAAAAAGGGTCTGTAGAATGGGTTTTTAATAGAGAATGCTCAAAACCTTTGGGGTATCATCCCAGGGTATTTTGGGCTGATATTTTCTTAGACTTTAATTTAATATGTTATCTACATTTTTTATGTTTATCGCTTTTGTATTTGGCTTCTAAAAACATAGGTTTTTTGGTCTCACAAAAATGTGTGATAGAGGGCTCTATCAGTCACTAAATCTCAACAATGATTTTGGAAAGTGTTTTGACCTATTAAAACTTCATATTTTTGGCTCATTTTTTGTGGATAGTAAGATAAATATGTCTTCTACAAGTTGTATGTTTTGACCCAAGCTCGGTTCTCAATATAACTTAAGGTTTTTAGGTCTGACAAAAAGAGTGGTCAAGATCTGACACTCTTTGGAAAAAATGACATATCTGGAGTTCTACCCAACGAAATCACTTCAAGCCAATTTTTGTATGAAAAATAACTCAAAAATCTAGGTCTGGTCATAAAAATCACTTTAAGATAAGTTTTCTACAATTAGTTATGGTGTTTTAAGGCTCGTGGCAGAAAGTAGGCAATCCCATAAAATGAAGTTACTTAGGGTTTTAATAGCTTAGCTCACGCGGTGTCCATTTTTTATGTGTTTCCGTTGCATGCATGTCATAAACTCATATATACCAAAACTCCAAAACATGTCTAAGCTTAGCTCACGCGGTTTCCATTTTTATGTGTTTTCTTTGCATGCATGTCATAAACTCATATATACCAAAACTCCAGAACATGTTTAAGCCATAAAACTCAAAAATATACACATGCAAAGCTTGATCATGCATAACTATTCCATAAACTACCCCTGCAATGCCTTTTTGAGTTATTTCTTGTTTCTTATTTTTAGGACTCATTATAGAGATGGATTGAAGGCTATTTTGTGGGAGGATATCAGAAGATTTTAGGAGATTTTCTTACCTTGTTGGATGCTCAAATGGTTGTAGGAGAATAGGACTTAGCTCTAATACCTCCTCCTTGATCATTTCCTCCTCCTTGTTTCTTCCTTCTCTCTTCTTCTCTCCTTCTTTGAAAATACTTAAAGGTTGTCTCTCCCTCTTACCCTCTCAGCTGAAAATATGAAGGAGAATAGGAGGACTTGTGTGTTTTTTGTACAAAAATTGTAATAGAGAATTAATTATTACATAAAATTTAAATTTTAAATTTTTCTTAGTCCCTATTGGTTGCATGGGGTGGTGGGAGTTATTTGAGAGAGATATATATCAGATTTTGCAGATGGGGTTTCAGTTGGGGTCTGTTTGGGAAGACCAAAAGTTATTTTTGCATTTAATTAGAGTTTTAAAGTGTATTTTGGCACCATTTTGTGAAAAAAAATATATAAAATATAAATTTTATGTATCTTTTTGGTATCTAACCCTACTAAAACCTATTATATTAATGTGTTTATAATTGATTTTGTCTTTTCATGATTTATCATAATTTTGATAGTAATTAATTAAATAAATGTAGGCTTTTAAGCTAAATTAAGCTAGTTTGACTAGAATTATTTTTTTGACTTATTTATTGTGTAGAGATTTTAAATAATTATTTGTTTGCTTTTGTTGACCTATATCATTATATTATTATGTATATTATTTGTATAAAAAATATTATATCAAAATAATGCTTAATTTATACTCATTTTTCTCATTTTTAAGTTTAAAAAGGTAAAAAGTAGCTTTTGAGCACATATCCCTAGGTGGCCGACCATGCAATGGCAATTTGGTCATTTTTGTTGTTATTTTGTATTTTATTAATTAATTATATTTAAATATCTAATTTTGGGTGTCCATGTGTTAAATTTTAAATTTTTAGGATTTTTTACTGTTACTAGGGGCAAAATGGTCATTTTACCCTTAATTATGAGAATTTTTTATTTTTAATTTTATATTTTATGTTGTTCACTTAATTTAAGTTGTCCCGAGACTTTTCTAAGTATTAGGGCTTTGCCTCTGAGTATTCGATCTTTTTAGGATTTTCGGGTTAAATTTAGGGTTTCGGGTTAAATAGGTTCCTTCCATTCATGTAGCGATCTAGGTTTTTATTGTCTATCTATCGCTAATACTAGGGTTTGAGTTGAGTTGTTACAATTTACCCCCTAAAACAAATTCGTCCTCAAAATTTCATATCGTACCTCAATCTGCGAACAATTGGGGATGATTTGTCCTCACTGCTCCTTCCCACTCCCGTGTCAATTATTCAATCCTGTTGTGCTTTCAAAGAACTCGAACAAGTGGAATGGTCTTGGCTCGAAGAATCTTGTCTCGTTGATCGATAATCCTTACCGGTTATTCTTCAAACGTGATATATTCATCAATATAGAGTTCCTTTCAGTCCAGAATGTGGGCAGGGTTAGGTTCATACTTCCTCAACATCGACACAAGGAAAACGTTATGAACATTGGCAAGTTGAGGTGGTTAAGCCAAACGATATGCCACTTTTTCAACCTTATCTAGTACCTCGAACGGTCCAATGTATCTTGGAATTAGCTTCCCCTTTTGGACGAAGCGTATCACCCCTCTTCGTGGTTGAATCTTCAGGAATACATGATCTCCTACTTCAAATTGTAGCGGCCTTCGTCATTGATTTGCATAGCTCTTTTGTTGGCTCTGTGTGGTGGCTATTCGTTGCTGAATGAGTCGGATCTTCTCGGTAGTCTCTTATACTTGGTATAGTCTAAGAAGTGCATTTTTTCCTGCTTCAATCCAACAAATCGAAGAACGAAACGGTCTTACGTAGAGGGCTTCATATGGCGGCATGCCAATGCTGGATTGATAGCTATTATTGTAAGAAAATTCTACTAACGGTAAGTGCTTTTCCTAATGTCCCTTGAAGTCCATAACGCAGGCTCAAAGCATGTCTTCCAGTGTCTGAATTATACGTTCAGATTGCCCATCAGTCTGCGGGTGAAAGGCGGTGCTGAAGCAAAGCTCTGTTCCTTAGGCGGCTTGCAAACTTTGTAAGAATTGTGAGGTGAAACGTGGATCTTGATCTGACACGATGGACAGTGGAATTCCATGAAGACGTACGATTTCTCGAATGTACTTCTGGCTTAGGGTCTCCAGCTTCTCGAAAGTTCGAACTGGTAGGAAATGTGCTGATTTGGTGAGGTGGTCTATGATTACGCAGATAGAGTCATGTCTCGCTGGTGATCTCGGTAGTCCAGAGACAAAGTCCATGGTAACGTGGTCCCACTTCCACTGAGGTATCTCTAGGGGTTGGAGAGTTCCTCCTGGTCTTCGGTGCTCGGCCTTCACTTGCTGACAGGTAAGACATTTGGCCACAAAACTTGCTATATCCTTCTTCATGCCATTCCACCAATAGTGCCTCTTCAGATCGTGATACATCTTTGTTTCTCCGGGGTGGATCGCAAAAAGTGACTGGTGGTGTTCTTTTAAGATATCTCTTCTCAAATTCTCAACATTCGGTATGAAAAGTCATCCTTGGTATATCAATTGTCCATGCTTATTGACTAACCATCCTGGTTTTTATTCCTTCGCAATCAGATGCCTTCGAATAAATTCGAATTCCTAGTCATATTTCTAGGCTTCCACGATCTGCTGACGAAGATTCGTTGTCGCCACTGTTAGATAAAAATAGTTTTCATTCTCCGATTCTATTAGTTAGAGTTGGAATTTGTTGAGTGTTCCCATCATGTTCCATTCCCTTGAGGCCACACAAACCATTACGCTCCTCGTTTTCCAGCTAAGGGCGTCGGCTACCACGTTAGCTTTGCCTGGGTGATAGGCTAATGTAAACTGGAAGTCCTCTAAATACTCCATCCAACAACGTTGTCTCATATTTAAGATCCTTTGGGGTGAATAGGTATTTTAAACTTTTGTGCTCGGTAAAAAGCTCGAACCGTTCTCTATAGAGATAATGCCTCCATAACTTTAGCGAACACCACTGCTGCAAGTTCCAGGTCGTGGGTAAGGTAATTATGCTCATATGGTTTCAATTGTCTTGACCCGTAAACTACCACCTTACCATTCTGCATTAATGCACATCCCAGACCGTCCTTTGATGAATCACAATACACCGTATACCCAACCTCTCGTTCGGGTATGATTAGGATCGGAGCACTAGTCAATCTTTTCTTGAGCTCTAGAAAAGCCGCTTCACGCTTATCACTCCATTCAAACTTCACCCCTTTCTACGTTAATCTCGTCATTGGGCGCACCAATTTTGAGAAATCTTTGATGAATCTTCGATAATATCCTGCTAGTCCAAGGAAACTACGAATTTCAAAAACATTCTGCGGTGGCTTCCATTCCAAAACAGCTTCTACCTTGGTGGGGTCCACAGTTATTCCCTCCTTAGACACTACGTGTCTCAGAAATTTTACTTCACGTAATCAAAATTCACACTTGCTCACCTTAGCAAAGAGCTGCGAATCCCTTAACTTTTGCAAGACAATTCTCAGATGCTGTTCATGTTCTTCCTCAAATCGGGAGTATACAAGGATGTCATCTATGAAGACCACTACAAATTGGCCGAGGTAGGGTTGAAAGAGTTTATTCATAAAACTCATGAAAACTCCTGGGGTATTGGTTAAACCAAAGGGCATGACTACGAATTCATAATGTCCATATTAGGTTCTGAAGGGTGTCTTCGGTATATCCTCCTCCTTGACTCGAAGCTGGTGATATCTGGAGCGAAGGTTGATCATTGAGAAACAAACCGATCATCGCAACTGGTCGAAGAGATCATTGATGCAAGGCAAGGGGTATCAATTCTTGATTGTTACCTTGTTCAGCAGACGGTAGTCAATGCTGAGTCACAAGGTTCCATCCTTTTTCTTGGCGAACAGTGCTTGCGCTCCCCATGGCGACGTACTAGGGCGAATAAAACCTTTACTGAGTAGTTCCTGGAGTTGGTTCTTTAATTCTTTCAGTTTAGCGGGTGCCATATGGTGGGCTACGATCGAAATCGGTGCGGTTCCAGGCTGAAGTTCTATTGTGAACTCGATCTCACGACGCGGGGGTAGTCCAGGTAGTTCTTCCGGGAATACATCATTATATTCACACACCACTCGGGGTAACTCGGGGGTTGATGAGATGTTCATACTAGCAAGTAGACATGTCAATCTCCCTACGGAGGTATTCGATTTGTAGTCTTTTGCACTAATCGGGGTTATGGTTTCACGTTATTCTCCTTGAATTTGCACAGTAGTACCGTCTTTCGCTTGTGCCCATATCTTCTTTTGTCGACAGTCGATGATAGCACGGTGTCCCGATAGCCAGTCCATTCTAAGGATCACAACGTAGCTATTGAACTCCATGACTCGTAAGTCACAATTCATAAGGGTATTGGTTATTCATAACGTGCAGGCTCCACAGATAGAGTCTACTCAGGTTTGATTTCCCAAGGGTGTGACGATACTTAGGGTTTTTTCTATTACCTTGAGTTCTAAGAGTAAGGACCTCATACAGTCTATAGATATAAAAGAATGGGATGCTCCAGAATCAAACAGTACTTTCACTAAGGTATTGAATAATACAAACATACCTTGTATGACTTGGTTGTTCTCCATTTCTTCTTCCTGTAGTGCAAAGACGCGTCCTCCCATCGGTTGGTTTCCATTATTATTCCTGGGAATTCAGATCTTCATTCCGTTGCCCAAGCCTCCTTGTGGTATCTTATTCTTATTGAGCGGTGGTCTTCCTCTTCCATTTTACGGCTGAATAGTTGGCCTGGTGACTTGGACTTGTTGTGGCAACCTAGGCTGCTGGGTCTGAGGTTGCCTCCACTGTTGAGGTTGATTGCTCAGATTCCTTTGTGTGAGCCGCGGGCACTCATACTTTTTATGTCCTGGTTTGCGACATTCAAAGCATACCGTGGATATCGTAGGAGGGTCTCTTGGTCGTCCTTGTTGGTACTCTCGGTGGCACGGCTTCTTAGGGATAAATGTCTGGTTGCTCCTCACCGGTCCTTCGGAGCTAGTACTTCCTTTCTTCTGGTTCCATGTCTTCCTAGAGTTTGCTTGGTCTGTCTCGGCCAACAAGGCTTCGCGTACTACCTAGGTATAGGTAGGAAGCTGTAAGCAGATCACCCTTGCTCGGATAAATGGCTCCAAGCCCCATTCGATCTAACGCACCTTAAATTCTTCATCAAGTACGATGGTGGTGGAAAAATGGCTCAACTCCTTGAAACGGTTTACATACTGCGTCACTGTCATTATCCCTTGCTTAAGCTCCAAAAATTCTCGGATCTGCCCTTGATGAAAAGCGGCTGGGAATATTTCTCCAAAAATAGACTTTCAAACTGATCCCACGTTAGAGTCGCTACTTCCTAAGTGTTGGTGACCAGAGTCCACCAATGATCAGCTTCTCCTTCGAGCAGATGGGTAGCTAAGACCACTCGGTCAGTCTCATCCTGGACTCCCATTGAGTTGAATAGTTTCTTGACTACTCTTAGCCATTCCTCTGTCTTTCTCAATTCTACTCCTCCTCAAAATGTTGGGGCTCGCTGCCTTCCTAATTCTGACAGAAACCAAGCTCGATCGCATACATGAGGGTGGTTAATGCTGGCGGCCAATTCTCATAACACTTGAGCTAGTCCTGGTACTTCATTGATGGTGGGTCTATTTGCTTGTCGGTGATTAGGTCTTCAACACGCCATTCTAGAATAAAAAAAATAGTGTTATGATTCTAGGAGTTATTCTAGTTCTTAATTACTTGTTGTATTTGAGATTTTGTAAGGTTAGGTTGAGGTTTGTAGGACTACTAATAAAGATTTTGACATCAAAAGTTTACATTTCATTTCAACTCATAGTCAGTACAAGTTTGTCAAGGTTCACACAGTACACACATCAACAAGTTAACGAAAAAAGTACAAAGCTATCGTGCTAATATCTAAACGAAAAATTGTGGATAAAAGTGGCAGACAATTGCTTCGCGATCCCAAGTCGCCCCGATGATGTTGTAGCAGCGCCACTGCATCTCAACGTGCCAGACGTTAGTCGGCCCCATCTGTACTCTATTGGTTATGGCTATCAGAGTCTCTCGGTACGTCTCGGGGTCGTCAAAACTGATGGCTGGGTCACGCGGATCGATGATTTCTTTCTCATCTATTGGCCTCTGATACTGCATCCATCCTATAGTCAACATGTCCCCCAGTCGTGCCTTAAATTCGGGAGGAAAGTCTAAGCAGTAGAGCTTTTGACTGCACTTCTCGATCACGCATTAGGGTCCCATGTATCGCAGAAAAGCTTCTACTTTCCTCCACAAACACATGTGCTCCAGACAGATTCTGGCATACACGCGATCCCCCACATAGAAGCATCGGCACTCCGGGCGGCTATAGTAGATGGTTGTATCCATATCCTCGTCTTCCTCGAACTCGAGCAGAGGTGCCTCAAACTGATCGTATGGGAAGTCAACCGCTACTTCTTCTTCTTCTTCGTCATCCTCATCCTCCTTGTCATTGGCATCGAAATCTTCCTTGTTCAGTTCTTCATCTGCCTCCATCTCATCACCTTCATCTCCAGGGTTGGCCTGCCATTCCTTCGGTAAAACCCACGCTAAAGGGATGGCGTTGATAGGTTCTTGTTCCTCCACGGGTATCTCCTCTGGGTCCTCTTCTGGGTCTTCCTCGGGATCTGAGTCTTCAGGTTCCGGTGCTGCCCATGGTTCCCCCGCTGGTTCTGCGTCGGACGCCATCCTAAGAAGAGAAGATAAAGAGAACCCTAAGGTAAAGATTTTAAGTTGTTAAAATTTATAAGTGATAAATTATTAATACAGACATTCTACAGAGTTTCTACGCTATAAAACTCGCAATCTCCTATTTCTCAAAGCCTGAAGGTTCACTAAACCTAAGCTCAGATATCAACTGTGACGCCCCGTTCTCCAGGCACATCGGGACATACGTAACTATAAATAAGAAAAATATTCTAGCTGAGCATTTATATTACATATAATAATTACTACATCATTAATGATTCAGAGCTCGTTCAAAGTAGTTAATGATTACAGTCATCTAGAAAACTTAACAAAAGTTATATTATGTCCGTTAAAAACTGAACAAAAAAGATCAAAAAGTAATTATCCTACGTCTTCAAGCGACACCATTGGGATCTGCTGGCTCATGCAACTCTCCCTCTTCCCCAAAAGCTTCTTCTTCAACGAATTCGCCTTCTTCAAATTGTTCTTCTTCTTCACATGTGGCATGAATGCCATGAGCCGAAATCCATAAGCAAATTTCCTAAATTGTCTAACAAACTCACAACAAAATATCCTACAATACATATCGTATAATACCCAATACGAATTTAAGGGCAAAGAGAAAGACAATTTATCATTTTCAATAGGACAAGCACATATAATAACAGTGGTGCGAGTGCGTGCTGCAGATGAATGCAATGCAGTAGCCCAACCCAACATACATTCAAAACAATATTATGAATTCCACGCTGAGAATTACAGAGTAGACTTGATGGCACATTGATCACAAATTTTGCCTCGTTGCGAAAGGGAAACCCTGGCTATGGCTACATGCCTTAGCCGTTTTACGTAATGGCAACGGTGTGGGGGCGGGCCTTTATCCAATTTTTACCCATCCTTATTCCAGGCCAACTGATCCCACATTAAGGACTAGGATGCTCGTTAGGCGTCAACCAAAAGTCTAAATCAAGCTTGTGGCGAACCTATGGTGCCTAATCCCCCTTTTTATAATAAATAATATCCCAATTTAATTTCAAGTATGGCAACCAGGGACGCCCTAAATCCACAACCACTGAAAGCCTGATTTTCATGTCACCCAACCCACAATGAATGGTACGAAAGGGACTACGATAACCCAAGATGATATGTAGGAATATTTATGATATGCAATATGCATCTCATGTGAAATTAAGTATAGCATGGCATTTAAACATGATGTGGCACATGGTACAACTTGTTAAAGCATCAAGTACAAGCATGCGAACCATAACCATAATTTATGCGACATAAAATCGAACTATCGGCATGAGTTCACTTCATCAAATTTATCATTTTCGTATACCAATTACTTATAAAGTTCATATAAAGTCTATATACTCAAGTTTCACGAAATAGCACACCATTCATACACTTAGCAAATTTTATGTAAATGTTCAATTACTAGTTTTTAAATTGCGATAGTGTTTTGAAGTGCTTAGACATTGATTTAATTTCTGAAATTTGAACACCAATTAGATAAAACTATTACCTACATCTTTCATGTTTAGCACTAAGGTTAAATCCTAGGGCAAAAAGGTCATTTGATTTAATTAAAGGAAAACAATTCAGCACTTTACAGAGAAAAGTGCAACATTTAGGCATCTGTTGGCCACAGTTTTGAGGTACCAATTCAAGGGTTATGGCTCTGATTTTTGGGAATGTTTTAGTGTAAGGTGTTCTCTACAAGTTTCATGTTTTGTGCTAAAGCAAGTTGTTTAGAAAACATTTGAGATTTTGGCTAATTTATAAAAAAAGGTTCAGTCAGTATAAAAAGGGTCTGCAAAATGAATTTTTAACAGAGAATGCTCAAGACCTTTGCGGTATCATCCGAGGGTATTTTGTGCTGATATTTTTTTCGTATTTAGTTTAATATGTTATCTACATTTTTCATGTTTACCACTTTTGGATTTGGCTTCTAAAAACTTAAGTTTTTGGTCTCACAAAAATGTGTAACAGAGGGCTCTGTCAGTCACTGAATCTCAACAGTGACTTTGGGAGATGTTTTGACCTACCAAGACTTCATATATTTGGCTTCTTTTTGGTGGAAAATAAGATAAATATGTTCTCTACAAATTTTATGTTTTGACCCAAGCTCGGTTCTCACTCTAACTTAGGGTTTTTAGGTCTTCAATTCAGAATGGTTAAGATGTGACACTCTTTAAAAAAAATGACATATCCAGAGTTCTACCCAACGAAATTACTTCAAACTAATTTTTTTATGAAAGATAACTCAAAAATCTAGGTCTGGTCATAAAAATCACTTTAAGGTAAGTTTTCTACAATTAGTTATGGTGTTTTAAGGCTCGTGGCAGAAAGTAGGCAAGTCTAGAAAATCAGGTTACTTAGGGTTTTAATAGCTTAGCTCACGCGGTGTCCATTTTTTGTGTTTTCTTTGCATGCAAGTCATAAACTCATATAAATCAAAACTCCAGAATACGTTTAAACCGTAAAACTCAAAAATATTCACATGCAAGCACATGCAAAACTTGATCATGTATAAACATTCTATAAATTACCCCTACAACGCCTTTTTGAGTTATTCATTGTTTCTTATTTTTAGGGTTCATCATAAAGATGGATTGAAGGCTATTTTGTGGGAGGATATTAGAAGGTTTTAGGAGATTTTCTTACCTTGTTGGATGCTCAAATGGTTGTAGGAGAATAAGACTTAGCTCTAATGCCTCTTCCTTGATCCTTTCCTCTTTTTTTCTTCCTTCTCTCTTCTTCTCTCCCTCTTCTTTGAAAATACTTAGAAATTTTTGGTGGTCTCTCTCTCTCACCCTATCAGCCGAAAATATGAAGGAGAATAGGAGGACTTGTGTGTTTTTGTACAAAAATTGTAATGGAAGATTAATTATTACATAAAATTTAAAATTTGAATTTTTCTTGGTCCCTATTGGTTGCATGGGGTGGTGAGAGTTATTTGAGAGAGATATGTATCAAATTTTGCAGATGGGGTTTCAGTTGGGGTCTATTTGGGAAGACCAAAATCTGTTTTTGCACTTAATTAGGGTTTTAAAGTGTATTTTGGCACCATTTTGTGAAAGAAAATGTATAAAATATAAATTTTATGTATTTTTTTGGTATCTAAACCTACTAAAATCTATTATATTAATGTATTTATAATTAATTTATTCTTTTCATGATTTATCATAATTTTGATAGCAATTAATTAAATAAGTATAGGTTTTTAAGCTAAATTAAGCTAGTTTGACTAGAATTTACTTTTTAACTTATTTATTGTGTAGAGATTTTAAATAATTATTTGTTTGCTTTTGTTAGCCTATATCTTTATATTATTATGTATATTATTCATGTAAAAAGTATTAGGTCAAAATAATGCTTAATTTATACACTTTTTCTCATTTTTAAGTTTAAAAAGGCAAAAAGTAGCTTTTTGGACACATATCCCTAGGTGAACGGCCATGCAAGGAAAATTTGGTCATTTTTGTTGTTATTTTGTCTTTTATTAATTAATTATATATAAATATCTAATTTTGGGTGTTCATGTGTCAAATTTTGAATTTTTAGGAGTTTTTGTTGTACTAAGGGCAAAATGGTTATTTTACCCTTAATTATGAGAATTTTTTATTTTTTATTTTATATTTTATGTTATTCACTTAATTTAAGCTGTCCCGAGACTTTTCTAAGTATTAGGGCTTTGCCTCTAAGTATTCAGTCTTTTTAAGATTTTCGGGTTAAATTTAGGGTTTCGGGTTAATTAGGGTTCCTTACATTCATGTAGCGACCTAGATTCTCATTGTCTATATGTCGCTAATACTAGGGTTTGAGTTGAGTTGTTACATAAGGGTTTCGCAATCAGGGAAAAGTCCCAAATAAAATGCATGTAATAACCTACTAACCAAGAAGCTTCGTTTCTCTGTCACGCTAGTTGGCGTTTTCCAACTGACTACCACTTCCACATTCATTGGGTCTACTTGTATTCTCAGTCCAGATATAACATACCCAGCTACACCACTCGATCCAACCAAAACTCACACTTTTGGATTTTTGCCTAAACTAATGCTTCTTCAAGATCTGCAAAGAAAGCTTCAAGTGTTTCCTATGTTCCTCCTCATTCCGAGAGTACATTAAAATGTCATCTATGAACACAATCACGAATTAGTTTAGAAAGCTCCTAAACACCCGATCCATCAGGTCCATAAGCTCAGCAGGCACATTCGTTAATCCCGAAAGGCATCACAACAAATTCATAACACTCGTAACGAGTCCTAAAGGCAATCTTGGGTACATCTGACTCCCGCGCTTTCAATTGATGGTATCCTACCCTCAAGTCTAACTTTGAGAACACTCTGGCTCTTTGCATCTGGCCGAACAGGTCGTCTATCCTAGGCAAAGGATACTTGTTCTTAACAATCACCCTATTCAATTGTCAATAGTCGATACACATCCATAGTGTTCCATCCTTCTTTTTCACGAATAGTATAGGTGCTCCCCATGGTAAGACACTAGGTTGGATGAATTCTTTTTCTAATATCTCCTATAATTGTTTCTTCAACTCAAGCCTTACGACCATCATGACTAATACCGCCACTTAAGCCTAATGTGTCACTAGGGTTAAACATACTACATAGACTAAACGCTCCACAGGTATATGGTTACCCATATGAAGCCAATCACAACCCTCGTTATAACACAATATGCATTTACATCTTTCATTCACATACGTACCACTCACGTAATAATTCTTTAACCGAACAGTACTAACCCTTGATTCTAAAATCTCTTACCATCATCACTCTATCCCTTCACACATTCTCTGCCACACAATCGAACTAAGAACTGATAGTATAGGTGTAATCCCAAGAGGGGGAGTGAATTGGATATTTAAAAAATCTTAGTTTAAATATTCAAATACAAGTATATAACTTTTTAATTCACAAGTATATATTCAAATATAGCTACTTGTATGAAGATTAAAACACAAGTATATTTAATTAATCTTATAAACTAAAACTTTTTGTTAGAAGATTTAAGTGCAAATGTATATTTTAATTTACAATATATTCAACACTTTTCTTTTAAAAGCTCTCAATTTTTATTTGCAAGAATATTTTTAATTATAGCTTCCTCATAGAAAATTAAAGTACGATAATTTTCTGACAGTGTTTCTTGCAAAGTGAAATCAAAACTTTTTAGCTTTAAAATTTAAAGATACAATTAATAATTTAAATATTAAATGATTCAAGTGCAAATGCAAAGACAAGTAACAATATAATAAAAAAATGAGTAAGTTAGAAGAACAACACCACGATTTTTACAAGATTCGACGCAACGGTCTACGTCATTGCCTCAAGCCAATCGCTATGAGGATTTCTCACTATTACTCTTTCAATACGCGGAGTAGTCTCTCTTGAGAATGTACCCTTCTCAAGCAATATAATCCTTGTAGGTGGATTAGCCTCTTTTGAGTAACACCTTTCTCAAACACAAAGGAACAACAAGAAGAATGTGTACAAATGATTTGCTCCTACAATGAGCAGATGAGTATAAACAATGAAAGTTCTAACTCACTTCTCAATGGAATATAACAATGACACTCAAAGAGAAATCTAAAATCTTTTCTCTCAAAAATATGAATGAAAAACTCAAGAATTTAAGCACAAATGGGAGTGTATAAGAGAGAATTGTTTGAGAGGTTTTGAATAAATAAAACAAGAGCACAAGGGCTCTATTTATAAGCATGTTCAGTCGACTGGATATACACATTTGGTCGACTGGACCGACATTCAGTCGACTGGAGCTGAAGCTCAGTCGACTGGATTGTGTTGAATCACTTTATATTTTGATTTTCCAAATGTTGATTTTCCAAATGATTTTGATCACTTTATGTTTTGAAAAAGTATTTTAAAGATATTTTAGGAATCCTATGAGCTTCAAAGAAATATAACCATAAGACATGTGAATTTACATAAGTCCTAAAAGTGAAATTTAAAACTTTTATCTTCAATCCTTCAATATTTCAACTCTTTCTTTGTTCCAAAAGCTTGTCGCCAAAGAATTTGATTTGAAATATGTGTCATGGCTTCCATTTTGTATCTTTGATTATTCTAATCAAATCTTTCCTGTAAACATACTCAATTTGTACAATTAGATACTTAGGTTTATTATCATCAAAACGGTCACTGAAGCCTTGTTAGGCCAACAAGAATCACTTTCGCACTTTAACTATTTCATCTTACCCGCATTTTACCAAGACGCTCGATTCACTCAAGGCCAATTACAAAAATCATACCCATTAATTTGTATAGTTTCACTTATGCTTCCACTATTCCCATTCAAATACTTATTCCTCCCGTGTACTCACACTAAGTTGCTTCGCAACTCCACCAGAAATAATAGAACTATATCACCCTTCAACTTCTCGTACATAGAGTCCACGCATTCCCATGAGAAAAATTCCTTCTCTACACATGCAACATTGATGCATTAATCTAAACAAGCTTGCTCTAATGGGTCACATCACAAAAGGTTTTCAAAAGTAACTTCCTAGCGACTCACACCGATACCACAACGAAAACCAAATACTAACTCCATAAGAGTTACACAGTCTAGACGTCAAACGAATATAAATCAATACTTAAGAACCTACCACGTGAACAACTTGGTCTGTCTAAAAAGCGCACTCCACCCCTCAACCAATTTTTTTAGCATCAGCGGGATTTAACTGTTCTCAAAAACTCCTTAGCACCCAAATCCTTGAATTGTTTAACCAAAGCGTTATCGGTCCTTCGGGCCTGCATTGCAATTTATCTTACGCTAGGTCCACCTATCTTGCGTAGTTGTTCATCTCGAGAATCGTCATCCTTATTCTAATCAGAAAACTTAGTCCTTTCTTAAACCTTCTACACATTATCTCCTCATTAGGTATATGTTAGGGTTGGTATACTGAAAATCATGTTTTTAGTATTTAATTTTATTTTAATAAAATTAGTTTTCTATTTTA
>JAULJZ010165041.1:0-25772 GCA_032270985.1 Heliamphora pulchella | reverse complement strand
AATGTTTCTTATTAATATGCTAGGGATCCAGAATAAAATACATAAAAAGTATGACTTTTCAGTATACATTCCCAACACTATAAAGAATGCAAGGAAAATGCCAAGTATACAAAACAGTAGGGTCTGGAGCAGTGTCACTCTTTTATAGAGTTGAAAAAGGAGGAAAACCCAGAATCTGCCTAAAATTTCATCCTAAAAAGGTTACTCGCGGCTGTCACCTTGTTTCTCGCAGCCGCCGTATCTTTTTTTCACAACTGTTACGTTGTTTCTCCCTAATTTCGCATACGTAACAATCAAAATCCAGGCCGTGAACTATTGTTCACATAAGTTCAGGCCACCATATCCAAAACCAACGGCTGCCACATTCATTCTCACAGCTGCCATCTTTTTTATGCAAAAATTTTAGCAGCCTGTCTCCATTTTGCCAATATGCACCAAACTGAAATTGTGCACCGTTAGTAACTCGTAACAAAAAAAGCAGTTCATATGACAACATCACAACTTACAAGTCATACGCCATGCATTATCAAAGTTTAAGCATTTAAGAGTACTTTTGCATGTCGTAAAAAAGTCTAAGCATTCATGATAATTAAAAAGTGTAAACCACAAGGCACGAAGGCCCTACTAGGGTTGGTATACTAAAAATCATATTTTTAGTATTTAATTTAATTTTAATAAAATTAATTTTTTATTTTATGAAAATCTTTATGAGCAATGTATGCATATCATTTCTTTAATGTTATGCATGAATATCTAATATTCTATACAGTATTTAATATCGTGTGTGGAGTACGACTTATACACAGAAGATTAAATTTTAGGTTCTTGTAGAATATAAGTTTTATGTTCACAGTTTAAATGAAAATGGACATATTATCGGAACGACTGTAGCACAGAATTTTAATAGGTATGTCTTGGTTATAGGAAACAGATAATAGTATCGTCTATTGTTCCAATTCTCTGTGTTAGTACACTTTATGTATATTGAACGGGATATTTGAGGTAATTAATTTTATACTACTATATAAATTAATTCACACCCTAAGGTTATTATGAACAGTGTTTATGGTCTTAATCTTGAAATAATTATTAATTGCATATATTTTATATTCGTTATTTTGATTCATTTGAGAGTGCGATCTTATATGGGTCTATATTCCCAATAAGTTGGATAGCAATATTATTTATATAATAAATATTAATTATTGACGGAATTCACGTCCCAAAACATGAGAATTGACGATACCCCCATAAGGATGCTTATAAGTTTTGATCAAACCAAACTCTACAGGTGAATTTAATTATCCGACAGTCAAATAAGTTAAGCGAAAGGGCTTAAGAAATTTTAAGATGCCGATAAAATTAAATTGTTAGTAATTAAATTTAATTGGCGGATATCGAAAATCTTAACATGGGGAGAAATGTTAAGCATTTAATAATAGGAGCACAATGCAAGAATGTTTTAAGATTATGGGTCAGAGTATAATTATAGATCTTTAGTGGTGTGAACTGTAATTCAATGTTGTATGAAAATTATAGAAACCGCTACAAGGTTTTCATAATTACAGATACCGCTATAAGATTTGCTTAATTGCAAAATTTGCTAATGGGTGTCTGTGTTCCACTGAAAGTCTTACTCATAATTACTCCATAAGTCCCTACTGTAACCCTATAAATATGCAGGTAGGCTGAACTAGTTTCATAACTTGGCTTTTAAGTTTAAAGTTGTTCAAGTTCTGTCAGTACGAGTTTTTGATAGATTGTAACCCACACTATATTCAAGAATTGCATAAGGGAATACAGTTGAAGGTCTGATAGGAGTTTCAATTCGGAATAAAATTGTAGTTGAAGAATCAACTGGTTAAAAGGTATCTTCTAAATTAACTGTGGATGCACGAATTTTTTTTTCATCGTTTGTCGTCAAAAGTTTTATCTAGAGTCCGTTTCAGCATTTGTCCGTTCAGTTAATTTTTATCGAAAATCGTTTGGAAAAATAATGATCTTAACAGTTTTACCTCTAACAATTAGTATCAGAGTCGTTTTATTTTTTGTTTACGGTTTATCGGGGTCAGGTAGTTTTAGAACTGTGCTAACTTGATTTTGTAGGCGTTCTACTCCCGAATTTATGATCGTCATATTATTATTCATATTTAATTGAATGGATTTGTATGATGATTATTTTTTAATCACAGGGATGACCGCAATAGATCGAATGTGAGCTTTCGGGACATAGGATCGATGTAATAGCTAGTTATTTATTTTTAAACATCTATTTAAATTATTTAAGAAGAGGTTAAATATATCCAAAAGCACGAAGAACAGAGGCGGTATCGGCAGTGGTTTTGGGTGTTTCAAGCCACGGATCACAGTGGTTTTTTCACAGTTGTTTTGACTTATTTTTCAGCAGCCTTTGTTTTTTTTTTTTGCATATTTTGGGCTTAAAAACAGTATTAAAAACTATCCCAAAAATACGAAAAACAAACTGCATAAAAAATAACCTGTCGGCGGCACCACTGGCAGCGGTTTGGAGCCGTTTTTCGTTAGTTTTTTCAATGTTTTCGAGACTTTTTTTGAACAGATTTGTTAGTATAAAATAGCAATAAAATATTGCAAAAAAAAATAGTCCAAAAGTGGAAAAATACTGGCCAAACAGTGCACAAAACAGGCAATTTTCGGCGGCACAGTGCTGTTTGGGGGATGTTTTCGGGTATTTTTTGAACTGTTTTTGAGGCGTTCTTCGAAGCATCATGTGGTTAGATATTTAAGGTATTTTTTCGAAAAAATGGGCACAAAAAGATCATCAGAAAAATCCCAAACAGGGGCTATTTGGAGCGGCAGCGCGGCTACCAGCAGTGGCAACTGTTTAGTAGTTTTTTGTGCCATTTTTTAGACAGTTTTTGAGCAATTTTTTTGACAAAAAATACTAATTTTTTAGGACTATTTTTTGATATAAAGAACGTCAAAAACGGAGCAACAGGGCAACAGCAAAAGCCGCCTAAAGCTGTCGGCTATGGCCTGCGCCAGCGGTGATAAGGTGGCTGGCGGTCTTGAGCTAGTTTGGGGGTTGTTTGATTGTGATATTATAGTACGTATCGATCCTCAAGTGATATTGCAGCTTATTTTCTACAAGAGACTGAAACGCTTTAACGTTTTACTTTGATCATAAAATCAGAATATATGCATATCGTGTTTATATATATATGAACTGTGTGAATGATTGCATATCTTTTTTATTTATCCTGTTAATTTAATTAATTCAAAAAAATTAGTTTTAATTAAAATATTTTGTAATGAAAATTAAAATTATATTTTTTTATTAATTAATTTTAATTAATTAAATTTTTTTTAGATATTTTATTTTTTGTAACACATCACGTTTAAGATGATTTTTCATAAAATCGGATATCTTGAAAAAATATAAAAATTAATTTCAAATTTTAAATTAATTAAATAAAAAAATATTTAATCGAAATAAGTTATTATTTTTTGAAAAATGTGAAACATAAAATAAAATAAATAAATAACTTTAATGACTACCTTAACTAAAAAGCTGAGGAAAAAATTGTACATTTATTAAATTTTATTTGTTACGCATTTAAACACGAAATGATGTTTTGATAAATTAGAATATTTAGAATCGTATACCCAGGAATATGTTTGATACTTTTAGATCGCATGATTTTTTGAAATTAATAAATTTATTTTAATTAAACGAATTTTTATAACCCTAAAAATTATTTTAAAAATCTATGTGGAAGAGAGAGTTTATTCACAGATAAATCCTGCGGCCTCTACCAACCAGTTTGTAGGCGATGCAATTAAATCCTGCATATTGGCAGTAAGGCCTTCCTCCCAATCGGACAGATTAATTGCGGTATCACCAGTACAAACCTCCTTTAGGGATAATTCTGGATAAATGTTATTGTAGATCATTTCTTCATCTGAAGGGTTTATTGTGAAACAATTGATTTGGGATTAGGTGATGGTTAATATTTAACTGTATATAATAGTATCATCTCTATTTGAGTCACTGCTATTATATACTGGACCGAAACTATGTCAGCTATTTAATTTTACTTGGCAGGGTCAGTTGCCTAGATAGTAAAATTAATAAGAATTGGCCCGTTTGATTATACGACGGATAGTAGACGTCCTCCCATCGAGGCATGCTATTCATAGGGTACTAGGCTGCTGGCGAATTGATTTTAAAATGATAGAAGGAACCAAATTAAAATAAATTCAAAGTATTGCTCGCCATAATTAATGGTTATTTTTAATTATGTGATTCTTAAGAATAAAATGGCTTTCAATTCACTCACGGTTATAGTGAAAGAAAATAAACTAACGGGATCGTTTTTTGTTGACTGAAAATGTAACTTGGATATAACTTTAACTTCTACTAGTATTCCTTCAATACCAGCAAATGTGCTTGTTTCTGAAAAAAGTTCTTCCTTTAGGTCAAAAGGCATGAAGAAGAAAAATGCTCAGAAATAGGAAGACACAGTTTCTAGGGTAGTTAGTAGGCCACGGACTGGTGTAAAAAAGTCGAAAGACAGATGTTTTCACTATAACCAGTTTGGACATTGAAAAAAGATATGTCCAGTATTTCTCAGAAGGCAGAACAAACAGTGTAATTTCTATTCACTGGTTGTGGAAACATATTTAGCGATGTTATCTACCGGTACCTAGTGTGTAGATACGGAAGGCATTAATCATGTCTAAAATTCATTGCAGGGGTTCTAAAAAACCCAACAACTTAGTGATGGAGAGATTTACCTGTATATGGACAATAATACAAAGGTAACGACAATTACAGTAGAAAATATCACTCTCAGTTTTGGTAAAGATCGGGTTTTAATATTGAGAGATTGTCTTTATGTACCTTTTATTAGAAGGAACTTGGTTTTCGTTTATAGATTGGTTAAAAATAGATATTTGATTTATTTTAGTAACTTTATGGTTATTAAGGATAATAAACGAATTATCTGCTCTGGTACATTGGTGGATGATCTTTGTGTTATTACTTCAATCTCTTCTACACTTCAACTAACTGAATTGAATAACACATCTAATTTATCATATAAGAGAAAGTTTTTCTTTAATGAACCAAACATTTCTTTGGTACTTACGTTTGGGTCATATTAATCTAAAAAGAATAAATAGACTGGTAGCAGATGGACCTTTGAGTTTATTGGAAGTGAATGCACTTCCAGTTTGTGAATCTTGCTTAGATGGTATGATTACCAAGAGACCATTTTAGGCCAAAGGCTATAGAGCTAAAGAATCATTGCAGCTGGTTCATTCTGATGTGTATAGTCCTATGACAATCTGGACTAAAGGTGGCTTTGAGTACTTCGTTAGTTTCATTGACGAGTACTCAAGGTATGGATACATTTACCTGATGCACTGTAAGTCTGAATATTTTGATAAATTCAAAGCATTCAAGGTAAGGATGGAGAAGCGTCTAGATAAAAGTATTAAATTACTACGATTCGACCGTGGTAGAGAATACCTCTTTGGAGAGTTTAAGGATTGCATGTCATCAGAGGGGATTATATCCCAGTTGACTGCACCTGGTACTCCACAGCAGAATGATGTAGCAGAAAGAAGGAATAAGACTCTTATGGAGATGTTAAGGTCCATGATGAGTTATTTAGGACTACATGATTCATTTTGGGGACTTTCTTTAGAAACAACGGCTTATATTTTGAACTTGGTACCTTCTAAGTCAGTACCTTCTACTCCCACAGAATTGTGGACTGGGCGTAAACCTAGTTTGAAACACATTCTGATTTGGGGGTGTCCAGCACATGTGCTGAAAGGGAACGCGGGTAAGTTTAAATCAAGGATATAAGTCTCATTCTTTGTGAGTTATCCAAAGGGAACGAAGGGTAATCTATTTTATAATCCTAAGGATCAAAAGGTCATTGTTAACACCAATATCCGATTCTTGGAAGATGATTATTTTATGGACCACAGGCTCAACAATAATATTGTTCTGGAAGAACTGAGAGGAAATACCAGTAGAACGGAAGAGAAATCACAAGTCGCTGATATCCCATTACCTTGTTGTAGTGGGAGGATTATCGGGACAGGTACAAATCATGAACATGGTGCTGATGCATAGGGTTTCGATTCTGCACAACGTGTCACTACTAGTACACTGACATAGGTAGTTGTAGACACTCCAATTTGACCCTGCCTAATCTTAGGTGAATTCGATGATGAAAACAGCTGGAATGGTGCCTCAATACGATCATTGGGAAATGATCCAAACTTGGTATTTGAACCCTATCATCAAAACCTTCAAACCAGTGAAATCATCATTGAACTGCTACATTGAACCATGGGGTCGCCAACTCCAATGTGGCGACCGCCAATAGAACCTCTTGGAAGCTTCACCTTTTTCTGCCAACCGCCATGTCCATACCCGGTGACCGCCAACTCAAACCTGGCGACCGCCAACTTGCATAGTGGCGACCGCCATATGAAGCTTCTGGAACCTTTTCAAAAGTGGTGACCGCCAACTCCGAAAACCCTGACGTGTCCCAGAATGTGTCAGCATCTCATTGGCTGAAGAATTTTATAAATATTGTACCCTTTGGTATGTTTTCAGGATAGAAAATTAGAGAGAAGTTTAGAGAGAGAAGCTCTGCCGAGTCGCTGCGCAATCCCGAGCTCCGACGCCGAAATCCTGCTAAAGTACCGAGAGCCGAACCTCCAATACCGAAGTTCTGAAATACTAGCTTGGATCATCGCCTGATGATCGAATTGCCCTCTTCCATTTCCCAACTCAAGGATTCTTTAGCGATTCAGGTACCTTGTTTGGATCTCCGATCTTTCTAACTCCATTCACTCTCTTTGGGAGTGATCGTGTTAAATTCAATTTCAATTCGAGTATTTTTTTCGTTGGTATAGTTAACCTTATTTATTATTTAATTTGCTTCATGTAATATAATTATTTTAATTAATTTCTTAGTTTACACATTCACACTTAGTACATTGTTATTATTTTTATTCATTAAATAGTGCTGATATTTTTTGCAATTAAAATTTATTAATGTTGTTAATTGTTATAATCAAGATATTTATATTTATGTAAATGTAGTTGTCAATACTACATTCACATTTGAGTTAAATAGTTGCAATTAATTTCTTTTATCTTTTTAGTATTATTTCAATTTTATTTACTAGTATATTTTATTTTATTTCTTTTTCTTTTAATGTTAATTTAATATTTCATGTAATGCTAGTGTTTCCTTTTCTTTTTCTTTTAATATTGGTTAAATGTTTCTTAATGCTAATATCCCTTTTCTTTTCCTTTTCATTTAATGCTTATGTTCTATTTTATTTTATTTTTTTCTTTTTAATATTAGCTTAATACTCATTTTCAAGCATTTATTTTTCATCTTCGTTTTCTTTTATTTAATAGTAGTGTAATTTTTTTTTTCTAGTATTGTATTTTTTTATTTTATTTTCTTTTATTATTAGCTTTAATTTTCTTATAATGTTCCATTTAGTATTTCTTTTCTTTTAATGTTAGTATTTATTTTTCTTATAAATTTCAATTTTCTTTTTCTATAGTTTTATTTTTCTTTTTATTTTGTTAAAGCAAAAAAATCATAAAAAGTTTTTAAAGCTAATTTTCATCTTTTAAGTGTAATTTTCTTCTCTTTTATTTTCTTTCCTTTTACTTTCTTTTGTCTCTTTTAAAATATAAAATATAAATAGTTAGATTTTCTCTTTATTAGTTTAATAGCATTTTCTAACATTTTTATTCTTTAGCCTTTTGTGCACCTTTTGATAATATGTCTATTTTTAACATATTTAGCGTTAACAATCTTTAGCAATTTTCATTGTTCTTTTATTTGAAATCATGCTAGTTTAGGTTGTTTAAATAATATTGTATGTGGGTTTGCTCTATGTATTCTTTAGTTAAAAATTATATGCCGTTGAACTTAGGATTGTCTTTTATTATTTGTTTTGTTTTGGCGTTCAATGTACATATGTTATGTATTTTCTTATTTGATTTTGGATGTTCTCTCTTTGTCTCCACTTTCTTTATTTGCATGTATTTGAGAAATTTTATTAAGAACTAATAATGATTAGTAAAAGCCAACCTTATGGTTGAGTGAACGGGGGTGCCTAACACTTTTTCCGTTTCGTACCATAGCCCCCGAATCCTCTTTCTCTGTTTAACATTTTAAATAGCAGTAGCCATTTTTATTTTTTTTGATTTTTCTCAAAAATCAACTGGCAACTCTATTTTTAACAAAAAATGAGTTTTTTAAAATTTGGCCTTCAAGGTGTTAAAACATTTTTTAAACATATTTTGAATCCCTTATTTTTGAACATTTTAAAAACTCTAAAATTCCGGCGCCATAGTATTTTCTGGCGACCCTGCTGGGGACTGGTTTATAAAATCAAATAAGAGGGCTAGACTTGAAAACATCATTGGTTCTTAATATGTATTTCTCATTTGTATTTTTGCATGCATATGCATTGTTCTTCAAACCTCCTACCTGGTCAACTCGATGCCTTGAACGTTCATCCGTTTTGAGGATTGTTGGGAAGGCAGGCAAGCCTTATTGACTGTACGCTTTCATAGGTATAGCAAAAGAGTTCGAGCATACCGTTTGACCATGTCCTGCACCACTCTAGGTATGGGAGATATATACCCAGCTCTATTCAACAGGTACCCTATTCGATTGACCAAAATCGGCCTTTTGCATATAGTAGCTTAGAACCCCCATTAGGTGCTGCTAACCTTGATAGGATTACATATTTTTTTAATTATATGTTTTGATTGCATATTGTTAGGATTGTTTGCTTGAGCTTAAACTGGTTCCTTTTTCGGGTTCGGCTCGAGTTTTCTGTTATCCTTTGCTTAGGTTAGTTTTTCCTTCGGAATTTTACCCGAGTTTTGTTCTTCACCCTATTTGGTTATACGTCATAGTTTTCTTTTCGGGGTCCTGTATGTGTTTTGTGTTGAGGTCTCTAGGATAGTTTCTTTCTCTTCCGGGTTCTTCCTGGGATGGTTGTTTTGTTCTCTCGTTTTGGTTTAGGCTCAGGCTCATTTTCTTTAAACCTTTGTTAGACCCGTGCGAGCTTGTCTTGTTTACCTATCAGAGTGCTGCTCATTTTCCCTTAGAATCCGAGATCAAATTGGTCCCTTTGACCTAGTTCTATTTTTTACCGAAGTGCTGCCCATTTCTCTATTTAGATAAACCTTTCCTCTAGAATTTGGTTGATCTTCTCCTTAGCTATTATCCCGGGTTGTCCTACTATTATGCTGCCAGTATGAACCTGACATGAGCAGTGCTTCAGTTTCAATGCTCATGGTTTGTTGTTTTGGGTACTTGAGATATTTTCTACCTATTGTCAAAGTTCTTTCCAAAGAAGTGTTTGATACTGGGTGTTCTACTTTTGGGGTCATCAGGTTTATCTAAGATTTAGATCATTGGGTCAAAGGAGTTCTGTCCACCGCATGTTTGGGCTAGAGAAGTGTTTGATATTGGCTATTCCATGTTTGGGGTCATCAGGTTTATCTGAGCTTTAGATCATTGGGTCAAAGGAGTTGTGTCCACCACGTGTTGTCAAAGGATTTGTCTTTTTGGTTCTTCCTGGGCTGGTTGTTTTGTTCTCTCATTTTGGTTTAGGCTCAGGCTCGTTTTCTTCAAACATTTGTTTAACCCGTGTGAGTTTTTTTTTCCTATCAGAGTGCTGCTCATTTTTCCTTAGAATCCTAGATCAAATCGGTCCCTTTGACCTAGTTCTATTTCTTACCTGAGTGCTGCCCATTTCTCCATTTAGATAAACCTTTCCTCTAGAATTTGGTTGATCTTCTCCTTAGCTATCATCCTGGGTTGTCCTGTTGTTGTGTTGCTAGTATGAACTTGACATGGGTAGTGCTTCAGTTTCAGTGCTCATGGTTTGTTGTTTTGGGTATTTGAGATGTTTGCGACCTATTGTCAGAGTTCTTTCCAGAGAAGTGTTTGATACTGGCTATTTTACTTTTGGGGTTATTAGGTTTATCTGAGCTTTAGATCATTGGGTCAAAGGAGTTGTGTCCACCACGTGTTTGGGCTAGATCAACAGTCGGGAGACTTTACAAAATTCCAGAACATATCACAGAATAGTCTGAGATGGCCAAGAACGAGATGAATTTGATAGCCCTAATGAGGGCTATTACTGATATACAGAGGGCCATTGAGTAGCATACCCAGACTCAGATACAATGCCAAGCATAGATTCAAACAATTCAGGGCTGTCTGCCCGGAGTAAATGAACAACTTGATGACCCAAATGGTAATGGGGAAAACTTTTGGGATGACAATCAGGTTTTTGATGAACCACAAGTTGTTCTGCCACCACCACGGATCCTTCGTCAGGTGATAGTTGAGGAAGAAAACACTGCACAGTTCAGAGAATCTACATTAGCTAAGAAAATTGATCGAATGGAGAAGGTCCTTAGAAAGGCCAAGGGAGTCGAGGAATATATGCTCGATGTAGGGGACTCTGTTTGTTTCTAGATGCTAAGCTCCCAGATAAGTTTAAAATGCCCGGTATGAAAAAATTTGACGAAATTGGAGATCCCAGAATTCATCTCCGAATGTATGTTAGTACCCTGCCGCCAATGGAAATTGATAACCAGCTGAAAGCTCAGCTCTTTCATCGATCTCTTTCTGGGGCAGCCTAGAAATGGTTCCTCTCCCTTGATGTAGAAATGATCAGAACCTGTGAGGACATAGCTACGACATTTGTCAGTCAGCATAGCTATAATGTCCAGCTAGATGTAACCACTCGGGAGCTGAAGAGCACTCATCAAGAAAGTAGAGAGTCGTTTGTGGATTTTTTGATGAGGTGGAGGGCAAAGGCAGCTAAAATGACAAATTGACCAATAGAAAAGGATCATGTGAGAATTTTAGTTAAGAATCTGTAATCCCCCCTGAAACGTTATCTGATCACACAGTCGCTTTCCATATTCGAGCAGTTGTTTGATGTCAGGGTTCAGATAGAAGATGCAATCCAGTCTGGTGATATCGAGGAGGTTGAGCTAAACCAAAAGTTGAGAAGACCTTACCCATACACTAACCTTGTATCTCGCTCTAATGAGGTGAATTTGCTAAACCCCCAACTAGATCGACCGAATTCTTCACCTTCATTACCTCCTCCCAGAAACAACTAGCCGTCGCAGCTGAAAAAGCCAATGAGAGTGTTCACTCCCCTTAATATTTCTCTGACCACGACCATGAATCCACTTATCGAGAAAGGGCTGAGAAAGCTTCTTGATCCAATGCTGCCTCCTAACCCTTTACTGCTACGCTACGATCCCACCAAATATTGCTCATACCATCAGAGCCACAGACACTCAACTGACAACTGTCTGAAACTCTGCCATGACATTCAGGATCTCATTGACAATAAGGTCATTCCACCTCCATCTGCACCGAATGTCACAACTGATTTTTAAATTCTTATAATTTGCATGATTCAAGTCTCGAGTCAAGTCGGAGTCTTGTAAGTTTTTGCTTTATTCAAATCAGTTGGATGTCGAGTTAGAGAGCATGTATGTCTGTGCACCCTATTCTTTTGCGTTCGATTTTGTAATCCTTACTCTCTTTGATATCAACGAAATAAACAAAGATTTTGATTATTCTGCTTTGCTTCTTTTATTTTGTACTCTTTTTGACGATTTTGAATTCAAAGGAGATGTTCCTGAAGAATTAAAAACTTAAATAAAAAGAGAAGAAAAAATGCATACTCAACCAATAATTGAAAAAACTGTCAATAAATCTGGGTAATGAAATTAACCCACAAATTGTCCAAATTAATTTTTCTTTATTTTTAATTGAACGTGAACAATTAATGACTTTATTCAAAAAATTTAAAAATATTTTTGCATGATCATACGAGGATATGCCTAGAATTGATCCCGATATTGTGCAATACCATATTCCTTTGTATCCCAATGTTAAACCGGTCAAATAGAAATTGAAAAGAATACAGACAAGATGGGCTCTGAAAATCCAAGTAGATCAACGCTAGTTTCCTTATGGTAACCGAATACCTAAAGTGAGGGGCGAATATTGTACCAATCTTGAACAAGGATGAACGTATCAGAGTATGTGTGGATTTTTGAGATCTCAACAAGGCTAACCTAGAGACGACTTCCCATTATCGCATATTGACGTCTTGGTGGACAGTACAGCGGAGCACGCCCTCTTGTTATTCATGGATGGTTTCTCCGTGTACAGTCAGATTCTAATGGACCTTGAAGATAGAGAAAAGATGACTTTTACTACACCGTGGGGCACCTACTGCTATCGCGTGATGCCAAGGGCAACCTATCAAAGGGCTGCCACTACCTTGTTGCATGATATAATACATAAAGATGTCAAGGTGTATGTGGGTGACATGGTTGTTAAGTCCAAAGATCTAGACGACTATATCTTAGTGGTACAGCAATTCTTTGAAATGATCAACAAGTGTAAGACGTGGCTCAACCCTCAAAAGATTGGCAAAAGAATTGGATGGAAGAGCTTCTCTTATTTGATAAAAGAAGATTACAAACTCTGTTCTACGTACAAGGGTATCAAAAGAGGATAACCAAAGCATACTCGGGACTTGAGAGAAGGTGACTTGGTTCTTAAGGAAATCAAGGCTCTTATTTTTTATCCAAGAGGAAAGTTCAAGCGAAATTGAGCTGGGTCATTTCTGATCAAGACAATTTTGATCGATGGTGTCGCAATCATCATAGACCTGGATGGCAATACGTTCGCCACTCCAATCAACTTGGACCAACTTTAAAAAAAATATACTACCCTTGAGATAAAAATAAAGATAAAATAAAAAGCTCGCTGAGTTGAAAATCGAAAAGGCGACCTAGGCAAAAATTAGAGCAGCCTGCAAGGCCGAAAACCCGAAATGGTGACCTTGGCAAAAAAGTTAGGGTATCATAAAAGGAGAGTGTCAATACCCAAGAGTAAACCGAGCCTGAACTACGTCATGGCCTGATTCCACTTTCTTAGGATACGTAGACAGCTTCTTTTAAGAAGTTCGGCCATCTTCTTTATTTTAGCCATCTTTGAATCCGAGTAATGATCAGTACAAATTTATCTTTGAGTTTTGATAATAAAGTTATTTAATTGCAAGAATCGAAAAACTTTAAATAATTGGGAACCTTTTTTAGATAAACGTAGAATTTTCATTATTTCAGTTGCGGTCACAAGGTTTTGAAAATAAAGGGCGGGCACGTAAGTCCCAAACTCTAAATAAAGAAGAAAGCCAAAAAATTCTAAAAGCAAAGCAAGTTCCTCAAATTTTCCTCCTCTTCGCTTCTTGTTCTTCTCCCTCGTCTTTGTTTCTACTCTTATTTTTTTCTTGAACTAGCCACGCCTTGTACTCCTTGGAGAGCTCAGTGTGGGATAGCTCCCGCATCTCCATTAGTGAATAAGATGGCCAAGTCTCCTGATACTGCACCAGAAATGGGGCCTAAAGAGAAGATGAATACGACCCCATACGCCGTGAAATATGATATGAACTCAACCAAACTACCTCATGATCCAGCGTGGATAATAAAAGGTGGACAATCATAGACCAATCCGCGAGACATCTGGATGGTCCATAATGGTCAAAGTCATAAAAGGGATCTGCCACTAGGAGCACTACCAAGTGTGTCTCCTCCTATTAGTGAAGAAATATATTGTCTCTAAGCTGCCTCAGTAATGCATATTGGTTAAAAAAGACGACAGATAAAGGCAACAGCGTTGTACCCTTTTGAACCCTATTTCTACAGAAGATTTACCTACTCTATCAGCCAGATCTGAGAAGAGAGAAAAGAGGTAAGAATCGAGAAAAATTAGAAAAATGAGAGATATATGGGAAAATAAAGAGGGATAGTGGAAAAAGGAGAGAAGAGTGGTAAAAATCGAGAGAAATCAGCAAAAGGAGAGAAGAGTGGTAAAAATTGAGAAAAATCGACAAAAGGAGAGAAGAGCGGAGAAAATGAGAGATTTGAGTTTCACCTTGGAGAAGCAGAGAACTACCGATAAAAGATGTGATAGCACTAGACCAATCAGGGTCTCAGCTAAAACTAGGGGCATGAAGTCCTTTCCTGCCCTTATTTGCTCAGTAATGTCTATCAGGATAGTGCTAACTCGATCGTCACAAGAAATTAGAAGACACCAAGCAAGCAGACAGATGCACAGAACATAACGGCACCACAATTGGAAGCTAAAAGAGCACCGATAGGGTAGAGTTTGTGTCCAGTGAATCCCCATGGATGAAGAAAAAAACCTTTTAGCCAGTCAAACCACAAGGATGCATGATGAACATGGAAGGTATTAGCATGAACTCTTGTGGGACGAAATTAAGAATGACGATGAACGCCTCTATAGTGGGGCATAATTTTTCAAGACCAAAGCAGAAAACATGAACCCGTGGATCCTAAAAGCTGTGTAGCAGCCCTCAACAATGGTTCGTTGATCCAAGCCCTTGTGCACTAAGAAAACTTCTTTCAAATCCTAATCATATGCGAAGCGTTGTCTAGATCCTAGGTTAGCAAAACAACCCTTAGGTTCCCTAAGCCCTGGTGCACTAGGCAAATCTTTCAAGCCCTAAAGATTTGGCACCCTAAGCCCTGGTGCGCCAGGTAAATCTTTCAAGCCCTAGAAGACTAAGTGCTCTAGAAGACTAGGCACCCTAAGCCCTGGCGAGCCAGGCAAATCTTTCAAGCCCTAAAGATTAGGCACCATAAGCCTTGGTGCGCCAAGCAAATCTTTCAAGCCCTAGAAGACTAGGCACCCTAGGTCCTGGCGAGCCAGGAAAAATCTTTCAAGCCATAAAGATTAGGCATCCTAAGCCCTGGTGAGCCAGGCAAATCTCTTAAGCCCTAAAGATTAGGCACCCTAAGCCTTGGTGCACCAAGCAAACCCTGCACGTCCTAGTAGAAGACTAGGAACCCCAAGCTCTAAAGATTAGGCACCCTAAACCCTGGTGAGCAAGGCAAATCGTTTTAACCCTAGGTTTGTCTGTGAGGGACGATCCTTAGGTTCTCTCTAAACTCTAGTCCATAAGGCATCTAGATCCTAAGTCCAGAAGGTGTCTTAGGTTTATCTCTAAACCCTAGTCCATAAGGCATCTATGTCCTAAGTCCAGAAGCTGTCTTTGGTTTTCTTTCAAACCCTAGTCCATAAGGCGTCTAGGTCCTAAGTCCAGAAGGTGTCTTAGGATTTTTTTCAAACCCTAATCCATAAGGCGTCTAGGTCCTAAGTCTAAAAGGAGTCTTAGGTTTTCTCAAAACCCTAGTTTATAAGATGTCTAGGTCCTAAGCCCAGAAGGTGTCTTAAGTTTTCTTCAAATCCTAGTCCATAAGGCGTCTAGGTCCTAAGTTCAGAAGGTGTCTTAGGTTTCCTAAGCCCTAGTGCGCTAGGCATCTGAGATTTTAGGTCTTGACTCGATCTATTAATTCATGGTTATCCCTCCTAGTAAAGATAGTTTTAAGCCTTGACTCGGCTTTTAATTATTTTTATCTCATATCTCGTCTTGAGTTTTTAGGTCTTGACTCGACCTATTAATTCGTGTTTTCTCTCGATAAATTTGATTTTAAACTGTGACTTAGCTTTTAATTATTTTTATCCCGTGTTTTGTCCCTAATTTTTAAGTCTTGACTCAACCTAATAATTCGTGGTTATCCTTCCTGATAAATCTAATTTTAAGCCATAACTTAGTTTTAAATTATTTTTATCTCGTACCTCATTCCGAATCTTTAAGTCTTAACTCGACCTATTAATTCGTGGTTATACGCTTTGATAAATTTAATTTTAAGCCGTAGCTTAGCTTTTAATTATTTTTATCTTTCTCGTACCTCGTTCCAAAATTTTTAGGTCTTAACTCGATCTATTAATTCGTAACTTTCTTCTGATAAATTTAATTTTAAACCGTAACTTGGCTTTTAGTTATTTTTTATCCTACTTTCATCTCGAAATTGTGAGGTCTTGACTCGACCGATTAATTTCTTTCCCGGTTATGATAATTTCTCGGATCTTGATTCAATCTTTTTAATTATCTAATCCCCAGCCAAGGTCTTAGATCTTGACTCGATCTTTGACTTGCTTGTTTGTTCCAATGAAATCTTGACTCGATCTTTAGGAGTTGTTCGATCATACCAGTACCTACATCATACCAGCATCTGCATCATGTTAACACTTGCATCATGTTTCTTATCTTGCATCCTTATATTTTGCCCTGTGAACTACGTTTTGGTCTTATCCCTGGCAAAGGGGTACGTAAGCAGCTCAATGGAAATTCGAGTACGACCAACATCATATGCATGCTTATGTGTTTGTGATCTAAGATTGACGGCTCAGTCAAATGAATGTTGTCTCTGGATCTTTGATATAACTTGCATCACGCGTTACTATGCAAGTTATATCAAAGAAGGATAACTATAGACACCCAAATTTGACCCCGCCCAATCTTAGATGAATCCGATGATGAAAACAACTAGAATGATGCCTTAGTACGATCCTCGAAAAATGATCTAAGCTTAGTTTTTGAACCCAATCATCAAAACCTTCAAACCAGTGAAATCATCATCGAACCATGGGATCGCCAACTCCATTGTGGCGACCGCCAATAGAACCTCTTGGAAGCTTCACCTTTTTGTGCCGACCGCCATGTCCATACCGGGCGACTGCCAACACTAACCTGGCGACCACCAACACTAACCTGGTGACCGCCAACTTGCATAGTGGCGACTGCCATAAGAAGCTTCTGGAACTTTTTCAAAAGTGGCGACCGCCAACTCTAGACCTGGCGACCGCCAACTCCAAAAATCCTGACGTGTCCCAAAACGTGTCAGCATCTCATTGGTTGAGGAATTCTATAAAGACCGTACCCCTTGGTACGTTTTTAGGACAAAAAAATTAGAGAGAAGCTCTGCTGAGTCGCCGAGCAATCCTGAGTCTCGACGCTGAAACCCTACCAAAATACCGAGAGCCGAACCTCCAATACCGAAGTTCTAAAATCCTAGCTTGAATCATCGCCTGAGGACCCGAATTGCCCACCACCATTCCTCGACTCGAGGATTCTTTAGCGATTCAGGTACCTTATTTGGATTCCCGATTTTTCTAACTCCATTCCCTCTCTTTTAGAGTGATAGGGTTAAATTCAATTTCAATTCGCGTATTTCTTTCGTTTGTATAGTTAACCTTACTTATTATTTAATTTGTTTTATGTAATTTAATTATTTTAATTAATTTCTTAGTTTACACATTCACACTAGTACATTGTCATTTTTTTTATTCATTAATTAGTGTCGACATTTTTTGCAATTACAACTTATTAATATTGTTAATTGTTATAATCAAGGTACTTACATTTATGTGAATGTAGTTGTCAATACTACATTCACATTTGAGTTAAGTAGTTGTAATTAAATTTTTTTTTCTTTTTAGTATTAGATTAATTTCTTTTACTAGTATATTTTATTTTATTATGTTTTTTTTCTTTTAATGTTAATTTAATATTTCACGTAATGCTAATGTTTACTTTTTTTTTTCTTTTAATATTGGTTAAATGTTCCTTAATGCTAATATCCCTTTTCTTTTTCTTTTCATTTAATGCTAATGTTATATTTTATTTTATTTTCTTTCTTTTTAATATTAGCTTAATATTCATTTTCAAGTATTTATTTTCCACCTTTCTTTTCTTTTCTTTAATAGTAGTGTAATTTTCTTTTCTAGTATTGTATTTTTTTAATTTAATTTAATTTTATTATTAGTTTTAATTTCCTTATAATGTTTCATTTGGTATTTCTTTTCTTTTAATGTTAATATTTATTTTTCTTATAAAACTCTATTTTTTTCTTTTTCTATAGTTTTATTTTCTTTTTATAGTACTTATTTTATTTTTCTTTTTATTTTGTTAAACCAAAAAAATCATAAAAAATCTTTTAAGCTAATTTTCATCTTTAAATGTAAATTTTTTCTTTTGTCTCTTTTAAAATATAAAATATGAGTAGTTAGGTTTTCTCTTTATTAGTTTAATAGCATTTTTTAACCTTTTTATTCTTTAGCCTTTTGTACACCTTTTGATAATATGTTCATTTTTAGCATATTTACTGTTAACAATCATTAGCATTTTTTATTATTCTTTTATTTGAAATCATGCTAGTTTAGGTTATTTAAATAATATTGCATGCGGGCTTGTTCCATGTATTCTTTAGTTAGAAATCGCATGTCGAAAAACTTAGGAATGCCTTTTATTATTTGTTTTGTTTTGGTGTTCCATGTACACGTGCTATGTATTTTCTTATTTGATTTTGGATGTTCTCTCTTTGTCTCTATTTTTTTTATTTGCATGCATTGAAATTTTTTTATTAAGAACCAATGATGATTAGTAAAGGCCAACCTTATGGTTGAGCGAATGGGGTGCCTAACACCTTCCCCGATTCGTACATTGGACCCGAACCCTCTTTTTCTGGTTAACGTTTTAAAGATCAGTAGCCATTTTTGTTTTTATTGATTTTTCTCAAAAATCAAGTGGCGACCCTATTTTCAACAAAAAGAGTACTCAAAATTTTCCTTTCAAGATGTTAAAATATTTTTCAAATATCTTTTGAATCTTATATTTTTTACCAATCCAAAAACCTCAAAATTTCGGCGCCACAGTAGTGCCTCATCGTAGTGGGAGATTTATTCGTCAACCTGATCGATATATATTCTTGGGAGAGTCTTATGATAAGATCCCTGTAGAACTAGATACCGAGCCCTATAACTACAATGAAGCACTTTAGGACAAAGATACAGATCTTTGGCAAATGGTTATAAATTCAGAGATGGAATCTATATTTTCCAATCCGGTTTGGAAACTTGTAAAACCACCCAAAGAGATAAAATTCATTGGATGCAATTGGATCTACAGGAGGAAGAGAGGAGCAGACGGGAAGGTTGAAACCTTCCAAGCTAGACTTGTTGATAAAAGGGTTCACTCAAAAAGAAGGGATCGATTATGAGAAAATCTTTTCGCCGGTAGCCATGCTTAAGTCTATCTGAATTCTCTTATCCATTGCTGCTCATTTTGATTACGAAATATGATAAATAGATGTGAACACAACTTTTCTTAATGGAAGTCTTGACGAATATATTTATATGGTACAACTGGACGGATATATTACGAAGGGCCAAGAGCGCATGTTGTGCAAGTTTAAGAGATCAGTTTATAGACTTAAGCAGGCATTGAGATCTTAGAACACTCGATTTGATCAAGCCATAAAATCTTATGTTTTTTATCAGAGTCCATATAAGTCATGTGTGTAGAAGAAGTGTGACGAAAGCGTGGTGATTTTTCTAGTACTTTATGTAGACGATATATTGCTCATAAAAAATGATGTAGGGGTATTATCTACGATTAAAATTTGATTATTTAGGCAGTTTGATATGAAGAACTTGGAAAAAGTCAGTCATATCCTTGGGATCAAGCTTGTGCGAGATCAGAAACAAAGGATGTTTGGCTTATCGCAAGCAAATTATATCGATGATATCCTTGCTCATTTTAGCATGCAGAATTTCAAGAAAGAGTTTTTTCCTTTCAAGCATTCAATCACTCTATCCAAGGATCAGTGTCCTAAGACACCTGATGAGATAGAAAAGATGAAGGCGGTTCCTTATGCTTTGGCAGTAGAAAGCCTCATATATGCTATACTTTGCACTAGACCCGACATCTGCTTTGCCGTTAGCATGGTTAGCAGATATCAGTTTAACCTAGGGTAGGAGCATTGGACTGTGGTAAAAAATATAATCAAGTATCTGAAACAGACTAATGATTATATGTTAATTTACTAGGCAAATAGTTTAGTACCTTTAGGGTACGCAGACTCAGATTTTTAATCTGACAAGGATTCCTGCAAGTCTACCTCAGGATATATGTTTATCTTAGAAGGTGGAGGTATAAGTTAGAGGAGTATCAAGCAGTCTTGCATTGCTGATTCCACCATGGAGGCCGAGTACATGGCAGCTTTTGAAGCAGCTAAGGAGGCCATTTGGCTCAAGAATTTCCTATTGGATCTAAACATGGTACCTTTAGTTCAGTAGGCTATTACACTTTATTGTGATAATAGCGGAGCGGTTGCAAACTCGAAGGAACCAAGAGTCCACAAGAAAGGAAAGCACATTGAGCTTAAGTATCACTTAATACAAGAAATCGAATAGAGGGGTGATGTTACTATGACCAAGATTGTATCAAGAGATAACCTTGTAAATTCTTTTATAAAGAGCTTACTGGTCAAGACTTTTCATAGTCATGTAGAGGGCATGGGAGTCAGATATATGGTAACATGATTTTGAGTATAAGTGAAAGATTGTTAGGGTTAGTATACTGAAAATTATGTTTTTAGTATTTAATTTTATTTTAATAAAATTAATTTTTTATTTTATGAAAATCTTTATGAGTAATGTATGTATATTATTTGTTTAATGTTATGCACAGATGTCCAATATTCTGTACAGTATTTAATCTGGTGTGTAGAGTATGGTTTACACACAAAAAATCAAATTTTAGGTTTTGCAGAATATAGGTTTTATGTTCACAGTTTAGATAAAAATTGATATACCATCGATACGACTGTAGCACAGAGTTTTTGTAGGCCTGTCTTGGTTACAAGGAACAGATAATAGCGTCGTCTATTGTTCAAACTCTCTGTGCTAGTACACTTTGTGTGTATTGAACAAGATATTTGTATTATTAAATTTATACTAACTATATAAATTAATTCACACCCCAAGGTTATTATGAATAGTGCTTATGCTCTTAATCCTGAAATAATTATTGATTTGCGTATATTTAATATTCGTTATTTTGAATCATTAGAAGGTGCGATCTTATATGGCTCTATATTTTTTGTGAGTTGGATAGCAGTATTATTTATATGGTGAATATTAATTATTGACGGAATTCACGTTTCGAAATATCGAAATTGACGATACCCTCTTAAGCAAGCTTATAAGTTTTAACTAGGCTAAATCCTACAGGTGGATTTGATTATCCGGCGGTCAAATAAGTTAAGTTAAAGGGGTTAAAGAATTTCAAGATGTCGATTAAATTAAATTGTTAGTAATTAAATTTAATTAGCGGGTACCGAAAATCTTAATGTGTGGTAAATATTTAGCATTTAATAATAGGAGCTCAATACAAGAAGATCTTAAGATCACGGGTCAGAGTGCAATTATAGTTCTTGAGTGGTGTGAATTGTAATTCAGTGTTTTATAAAAATTACAGAAATCACTGCAAGATTTTCATAATTACAGATACTGCTATGAGGTTTGCTTAATTACAGAAACCGCTGATGGGTGTCTATGTTCCACTGAAACTCTTATTCATAATTACTCTACAGATCTCTGCTATAGCCCTATAAATATGTGGGTAGGCTGAACTAGTTTCATAACTTGTCTTTCAAGACTAAAACTGTTCAGGTTCTGCCGGTACGAGTTCTAAATAGTTTGTAGCCCACACTATATTCAAGAATCGCATAAGAGAATATAGTAAAAGGTTTGACAGGAGTTTCAACTCGGATTCAAATCATAATTGAAGAATTGACTGGTTAAAAGGTATTCTTCTAAATTAACTGTGGTTACACGGATTTTATTTTGATCATTCGTCATCAAAAGTTTTATCTAGAGCCAGTTTTGGTGCTTGCCCATCCAGTTAATTTTTTATCAAAAATTATTTGCAAAAACAATTATCGGAGTAGTTTTGCTTCCAACAAGCCCAACCCATCAAAAGAAAAGTAATGTATGAATGTGTGTGATGTGGCACGCAGGCCGATAGAAAAATCAAAGGCACGTAGGCCCCATCAGTATATCTGTGCAGAATATCATAGGCACGCCGTCCCCATCATAGTATCTGTGTAGTGTGTCAAAGCAAGTGTATCAATGTATCAGTATGTTTCTATGCAATGGTGAATCAGAGATACTGTATCAGTTTAATGAACCAAGAGTAAAGTATCAAAATGTGACAAGAGGGCATGCAGGCCCAAAAGGGTACAGGCACACAGGCCCTTGTAAATAGTAAAAGAAGAAAAATGAAGGAAATCAGCAGCTGGTAAGGATGGTCACTCCTGTCGGGTCCTCTTCCCTCAAACCACGTAGCCTCCCTAGGACGACTCGCCAAATGTCGACCCGGTCTCTTTTGCCTCCTTTGAGCTATCAATCAGCTGTGTAACACTAGGAGTCCTAACCTGGGATGAAGAAGAAGCAGTAGAAGCAGAAGTCCGTTCAGAAGCGGTAGCTGGGGCGGTAGATACTGTGCCACTACCGCAAGTCCTCGGCCGTCCACCATTCCCATGCTGAAAGAAGAAAAAGGGGCACATCAGTTAATGTAACACCCTAGTCCGAACCCTAGTAGTAACCACCTAGACTGCAATAGCCAGAACTATAACTACCCATGGAGCGATCTAGCCCAAACTTTAGTATTAGCGACGGATAGATAATGAAAACTTAGGTCGCTACATGAATAATGAAAAATTCTAGCTCAACCTGAAACCTTAATTTGACCCAGAACCCTAAAAGATACCAAATACTCAGAAAAGTTTCGGGACATATTAAATTAAGTAAATAACATAAAATATATAATTAAAAATAAAAAATTCTCATAATTAGGGTAAAATGACCATTTTGCCCATAGTACAGCAAAAAGTCCTAAAAATCTAAAATTTGACACATGGATGCCCAAATTCAGATGTTTATATACAATTAATTAATAAAATATAAAATAACAACAAAAAGGAACAAATTGCTCTTACATGGCCTACCACCTAGGAGAATGTACCCAAAAAGTTACTTTTTGCCTTTTTAAGCTTAAAATTGAGAAAAAAATGTATAAATTAAGCATTACTTTGACCAAATACTTTTTATACAAGTAATATATATAATAATATAATAATATAGGCCAACAAAAGCAAACAAATAATAATTTAAAGTCTTTATACAATAAATAAGTTAAAAAATCAATTCTAGTCAAATTAGTTTAATTTATCTTAAAAGTTTACACTTATTTAATTAATTACTATTAAAATTATGATAAATTATAAAAAAATAAATTAATTATAAATACATTAATATAATAGGTTTAGATACCAAAAGGGTACATAAAATTAATATTTTATGCAATTATATTCATAAAAATATACCAAAATACAAATTAAAACCCAAATTAATTACCAAATCAGCTTTTTTAGTCTCCCAAACAGGCATGGCTGAAACCCCACCAGCACAAATCTGTATTACAATATCTCAAATATCACCCACCTCTCATGCAACCATTGAGAATTGAGAAAATTAAAAAATTATGCTTATATGTAGTTATTATGTCTCCATTTTAATTTTTGTTATAAATAACACACCAAACACCCCTTCTCCCACGACACATTCGGCTGAGAGAAGGTGAGGGAGGGCCACCATAAAAATATCTAAGTGTTTACAAAGAAGAAGAAAAGAAGAAGAAAAAAGGAAGAAAGAAGGAGGAGGAAAAGAGTAAGGGGCAAGCATTAAAGTAAATACTTATTCTTCTTCAACCTTTGTAGCATCAAAAGAGGTAAGCAACTCCCTTAAACCTTCTGATATTCTCCCCCAAGATACCCCTCAATCAATCTCTATAAGAAACCCTAAGAAAAAGAAATGAAGAATAACTCAAAAAGGCGTTGTAGATGCAAATAGTAGACTGTTAGGGCAAGATTATGTTTTGTATGAGCTTGTATGTGTATGTTTTTAAGTTTTATGGCTTGTGTGTATTCTGGAGTTTTGGTTTATATGATTTTATAATATGCATGTAAAGAAAATATGTCAAAAATGTACACAACATAAGCTAAGCAATCAAAACCCTAAGTAGCCTGATTTTCTAGACTTACTTACTTTCTACCCCCAACTTTAAAACATCATAACTACTTGTAGAAAAATTATATTAAAGTTATTTTTGTGTCCTGACCTAGATTTCTAAGTTGGCTTCCATACAAAATTGGTTTGAAATGATTTCGTTGGGTAGAACTTTAGATATTTCATCTTTTCCAAAGAATGTCAGATCTTGACCATTCTGAATTGCAAACTTAAAAGCCCTAAGTTAGAGTAAGAACCGATCTTAGGTCAAAACATGAAACTTGTAGAGGATATATTTACCTTTCTTTCCACCAAATAGGAGCCAAAAATATGAAGTCTTTGTAGGTCGAAGCCTTTCCCAAAGTCACTATTGAGGTTTAGTGATTGACAGACCTCTCTGTCATAGCATCATGTCAACTGACCTATTACTCCAATGGTTTAATACCTTCATATTAAGTATCTCAATTACAAATTTCAAAAGTGTAAAGTTTGTGCAACCTGGGTAAACCTCACTTTTGGCATCATTCAATAATTTATTGAAATTCTGTACTTCCTTCGTCTGGGTCGTATCACTTGTTTCCCCCCATATTCGATCCTCCACCAATTCATCAACACCATCAACACCCCTATCCTCGTTATATCCCATTTCATTATGTTGACCCTCACTTGATACACGTGGTTCCCCATGCTCATACCAGACAGTGTAAGTTTGCATAATCCCATGTTGAAGCAAATGAATTTGAACATCTCAACAATTTTTTCGATAATAATTCACACACTTTAGACATGGGCACAAAATATTGCCTTGCAAATCTGCAAATGCCATTGCAAATCTAATGAATGACATAACCCCATCACGATAAGATTGACTCATTTTGCCATCTGTAGTCCTGCCTAATGTCATCCAACTCTTATCCATGCCTGAACACATAAAGAAATGGCCATTGTTTAGCGTAATAGCATAAAGCAATCAAACTGTTCCAATTGTAAACCGAATTGGCGCAATAGCAAGTCAATTCACGTTACTGAATTGACCATATGATTGTGTATATGCTATAAAATGAACTAGAACTTGGTATTCGTAGGATTTATTAACCTAGACCTTTCTCGACTTTCATTTATCGAAAGGCCCTTATGAATTCTACATTCCAATTGGATGTGGAAGATTTGGATTTACAATTTAGATTTACAATTTGAAATCGAGTGTAGATCTGATTGAGTCGAGTTCCAATATAAAGAAAGCATTACAGTTGTTGAGTTCCAGAGACACGAACCCACCTCATCCTCTGTCAAAGAGAGAAAAACCAGACAATTTGGATTTACATTTTGGTGAGTTGATGTTCATAACTCAATACGATATTATTATTAGCTAGGGTAAAAAGTTCATGTATTCTAACATTGTAGCATATTTGATAATTGAAACACTGGTTGAGTTGATCTTTAAATGAATCAATTACCAAAGATCTAACAATAATAAAGTCAGATCAAAGAGATGAAGTGCTATTTCAAACTTCTGTAATTATTCCAAAGTGAACCTTTTCAACTTTCCACGATACAACAGAGGTTGTTTCTTCCTTTATAAACTACATTCTCAGCCAAAATGGTTGCCAGTAATTAAACTTAAATCATTTTAAGAAGATTTTACCAAAGTATAATGCCGAATATTATAGTAATTTTTATTATTTTTCTCTTGAAGTTAAAACCAAGCCAAGAAGAGCAAATCAAATAATCAATTCAAGTTGACACTAAAAACCACATGAATAAAAAATTTTTTTAGAAACTTCATGCTCTATATCTCATGAAAACTGATATTAAAAATCTCCCTATTATCCAGATGATCAATGAATTCTTATTTACAAATGGGGGAAAAAATAAAACACAATCAAAAGGTTTAGAATCACC
>JAULJZ010165032.1:0-25774 GCA_032270985.1 Heliamphora pulchella | reverse complement strand
ATATATGTCATCGCTCCACAAAATAGCAGTTTTAAGTACATGGATACAAAAAGGATTGACTGAGAATAGCATACATAAAGAGAAATACATCAAGCCTATCTACATACATAAATTGCTACATCTGCAGATACATACAAGAAAATAAACAAAAATAACTACAAGTTCTCCTCCTTTTTATCACGAAAACGTCAAAGGAAAAAATAAACAGCAGAGCTAGTCCTCGCCGGGAGGAGCCTCGTTGTCGGTGGTGGTATAGTCCTCATCGAGCTGCTGTTGGATACATGCAAGCTAAAGGCTAACAGAAGCCAACTGCTCCTAGAAAGCGATGAGTATCCTATCATAAGCATCGGACTTAGCCTCGAAGTGGGTGAGGTACTAAAGCACCTAAGCTATAGGGTCAGCAGTAGGATCACTGGCACGAGGAACCACCGGTAAAGTCGGTAGAGGAGCAGAAGATGAGGACGTGTAAGCGGCAATACTGGATGCCCTGGCCGGAGAACGGGTAGCAGGGGTGCATCGACAGCAGGTGGAGGAGGACCTGGAGCGGCGTGAAAAGGATGGAAGGCTGGGATGACTGCTGGATACTCTGGAGGGGCACGCTCTCCAATCGGGGTGGTAGAAGGATCCACTTCCAGATGTGCAGCACTGAGACTCTCAGTCTCCAAGGAGATATCGCCCTTAGGGTAGAGCACGGGCTCCCCAGGGATGATCGGAACAAAATGAGACTAGCAGAACTGAGTAAGGGGGGAGTAAAAAGGAATGCCGACAGTATCCGAAGGGTGATGGGCATAGGACTTGATAATGTACCAGATGTGATAGGGCAGGGTGATGGAATACCCACACCCGTTGGCATACAAAATATCAGCACGAGGCCCGGTGATGTTGGATGTATGTCTAGTAGGCTCGATGATAGAAGCAACAACCTTATTGAGGGTACGATATTGTGGTGCAAGATGGTGTTGCTTGAGGTGAGTGACATGGCTGTAGGCACCGTCAGAGAGCTCACGGGAAACCTCACCCCAAGAGGGACGGAAGTCCTCGCTTAAAGGATACTGAGGATCCTCGACACGAGGGACATCACATAGAGAGATAATTTCTGCGACTGAGAAGACAAGAATGCGGTCACAGACCCGAGTGGTCAGAGACCACTGCTCACAGTCAATTGAGGTGACATTCGCGTAGAACTCACGAACCATCTCAGGTAGCACCTCGTGATGACCGGAGCACAAACCAATCTAGCGTCGCTGAGCAAGCTGCTCAGCTAAGCCAGTATGAGTTAAACTGGACACAATAACATTCCTTTCAATGAGGATGCCTCGCTCGGCTAACACGCCGTAGGCCGTTCAAGCCTCTAGAGTGGGAAGAGGGTCGTAACCTAAGGACTGGGCAAGAGGCTGTTTCCACCCACGGGACTTGGTCCCACTGGTGGAGGCGTCGGTAAGAAAGCAAAGAAGACTAATGATGGAAAGCAGAAGAAGAACGGAAAAACAACAGGAAAGAAAAGAAAGAAAGGAAGCCATACCCAGCGAAGGAGATAAAACCTGAGCCATGGAGGAAACACCAGACCAAAACTTCGAAGAACACTGAAGAACTACGAAGAACGCGAAGAACACGCAGGAGAGAGAGAGAGAGAGAGAGAGAGGGAGAGAGAGAGAGAGAGAGAGAGAGAGAGAGAGCGAGCGAGAGAGGGAAGAGAAAGGGACAACGTCGCCCTTAAAGGGCAAAAACATGCGCAAGCGCTCAAGCACAATGGGAGTACACAACGAGCGCATTTACGGCTGGTATGTGGGCATAGGCGCTCAAGTGCTATATGAGCGCATAATGAGCGCTTGAAGGCGCTCAAGCGTTATACGTGCACTCAATGAGTGCCAAGCACTAGAGAGCACCAAAACCCTAATTTCTATACCCCACACCCCAAGAGACTCCCTCTCACCACTAGATCAGGCACAACACATGCAACTTGAGAACAAATAATATATATATATATATATTTTGAAATATATAAAGAAAAAAAAATCCATGCATGAGCAATTCAATAACAAGACTTAGTGGATAATCCATACTAAAATTTGAGCATATAAAAGTTGAGAGAACTACATGAGATACAGAAATCAACATATTCAAGTGACGGTCGCATGCATCAACTTAAGATAAAAATTCTCAAACTCATAACTCTATCAGGTGTAAACGGTGAACTCTATGACAGAGGAGCAAGAGACTAAAGAGAGGTAAGTGAAGAGATAATCCAAGAACCAAGGTTCAAATATTGATCAAGATAGCATTGAAGTCAAATCGAATAGCATTTGGACCTTGAGTCATAAGTGCAAACCTTAGCTAAGGAAAGAGAGATAGGTCAAGGCACACAACCATATATATATATACCTTTTGATATGTTTTCTTTCATTTATTTATTATTATTAGAATGGAGGAGGCAAAGAAAAAATCCTTCAAAAGACGGTATCACCCAAAGGAGATGAGCAACATCTCGTAGGCCGTCATAAATACAAGGATGGGTAGAAGGATATGAGGGAAGCAACTTAAAGTAAACCACAAATATTGATCATTCAAGAAACCAAAGAGAGTAGACCAAAGGAATCAAATCAAATTGACCTTACTACATCATCAGGACAACTTGCTCCAAGAGAGTGTGTGCGCATAGAGATGAGAATTAGATTTTTAAACATAATATTGAGCACTAGCAAGAATTATAAGAGAGTAAAAATCTGATGCACATGAGGATCCATCAAATAGCTATGCAAAATAAGAGTAAGAATCCATCCAAGTCCAAGATATGCAAATGAAGGACAAACACACAAGCACACAATCAAGCACACGAGCATGCAATAGAAAGCGAGAAAAAGAAAAAGAAAAATAGAAGCAAAGAGAACAAGGAAAGAATCTCTCTTGAGAAGAGAAAGATATACCCAAGAGCGATAAGGAACCCCATAACCTAATCCATAGAGATTAAACCAATAGACATCCTATTGGATTCAAACCTAAAGAAGTCCAAGGGTTTAACGAGAATATCGGCCTTTTGATCTTGAGTGGGAATGAACTCAAGAGTAACAACACCATCTTCAACAAGATTTTGAATAAAATGATGGCGAATGTTGATGTGTTTGGTGCGAGTGTGTTGTACAGGATTTTTGAAATTATTGATAGCACTAGTATTATCACAGAACATAGTCATAGTGCTTTGGGTAAACCTGTAATCCTAAAGCATTTTCCTCATACACAACAATTGAGTGCAACTACTCCCAGCTGCAATATATTGTCTCAGCAGTGGATAGAGAGACACAATTTTGCTTCTTGCTATGCCAAGCAACCAAGCAGTTACCCAAATAAAAGCACCCTCCCGAGGTACTTTTTCGGTCATCAATATTTTTGGCCAAGTCGGCATCAGAAAAAGCTGCAATATCCGTGTTGGTATCATGAGGATACCACAACCCAAGACTTTTGGTCCCTTTGACATAGCGTATGATACTCTTGACGGCGGTAAGATGAGACTCTTTGGGACAAGCTTGGAATCGGGCACAAACCTCGACACTAAAAGATAAGTCTGGACGACTAGCGGTGAGATACAAGAGGCTCCCTATCATACTCCGATACAAAGTGGGATCAACATCTTTCCCTTCGGAGGCTTTCCCAAGTTTGATGCTTGTACTCATGGGAGTTCGGGCTTCTTTTCCGTAATCTAAACCAAACTTTTTAACAAGGTCATGGGCATACATAGATTGAGATATAAAAATGCCATTTTTCATTTGTTTGACATGAAAACCCAAAAAATAACTCAATTCCCTGACCAAGCTCATTTGAAATTCATGGCTCATCTCGGCACCGAAGTAGTGAGAGTGATGATCAAAGGTGGAGCCAAAAACAATGTCATCGACTTAAGTTTGAGCAATGAGCAAGTCATCCTCAATTTTCTTTAGGAAGAAGGTCCTATCGGCTTCCCCTCAAACAAATCCAGAATTTAGAAGGTAGTTCGTGAGCCTTTCATACCAAGCCCGAGGGTCTTATTTGAGACCATAGAGAGCCTTTCTGAGTCTAAAAACATGATGGGGATGGTGAGGGTCTTCATACCCTTTAGGTTGCTTAACATAGACTTCTTCTTTAATGTCTCCATAGAGAAAGACACTTTTAACGTCCATTTGATAACATGTTATAGCAAAGAGGAGTCGAATGGAATCAAGACGTGCAACCGGAGCAAAGGTCTCATCGAAATCAATTCCTTCAATTTGGGAATACCCTTGAGCAACAAACCTAGCTTTGTTTCTAACAACAACACCATTTTTGTCACGTTCATTTTTAAAAATCCACTTTGTTCCAATGACGTTGTTATTGCCGGGCCGTGAGACAATATACCATACCTCATTCCTATCAAATTGTTGAAGCTCTTCTTGCATGACAATAATCCAATTTTCATCACCAAGAGCTTCTTCTATTTTTTAGGGTTCAAAGAGGGAGGTGTAGTACACATATGTGATTTCATTTTCAGTGTGTGCTTTTCTTCTTATCAACATGCTATCCCTAGGGTTCCCAATGACAAGATCAATAGGATGATTCAATTTATCCCTGACAGATGGTTCTTTGGTGGGTGTAGGATATTCCTCATCTTGAGGAATTTAATCACTTGACACATGCTCATCAACACCCTCACTCTCTAATCTGGGTTCATCACAAGACGAGTCAGAAATAGACTCATTGGGAGAGGTAGAACTCTCCCCCTCAAACATATGCCATACATCTTCGCTATCAGTGGAACTTAACTCATCTATCGTGGTGTCATCCACTACAACATTTGCTAACTCTACTAATACGCCCTACTAGTGGTAGAGTAACCTAAAAATATCCCTTCATTACTTCTAGAGTCAAACTTTCCCAAGGACTCACTATCCCTAAGGATATGACATTTGCTTCCAAAAACATTGAAATATTTGATACTAAGTTTCTTTCCATTCCAGATCTCATAAGGTGTATGAGAGGTTATGGGCCTAAGACAAACTTTATTAATGGTATAGCACGCAGTGTTAATCGCTTCGGCCCAAAGATTTCTAGGCACTCTCTTGGCATGCAACATGACCCTTGCCATTTCTTATAGGGTCCTATTCTTTCTTTCCACAACCCCATTTTGTTGGGGAGTCCATGGTACAGAGAATTCATGTTTGATACCTTTATCAACACAAAATTTCTCCACATTGGAGTTTTTGAATTCCTTTCCATGATCACTTCTAACACAGGTTATGGAGCAACCTTTTTCATTTCGAATCTTTTGGCAAATGGTTTTGAAACACCCAAAAGTGTCATATTTTTTCCTTAAGAATCCTACCCAGGTAAAACGAGAGTAATCATCAACAATAATAAGGATATACTTTTTCCCACCTAGACTTTCAGTTTTAGAGGGGCCCATTAAATCCATATGCAAAAGTTCGAGAGGTCTCGTGGTAGCAACAAGACTAGTCTTTCTATATGGATATTTTATTCGTTCCCCTTTTAAACAATCACCACACACAAGGCCCTTACCATTGGCCAACTTGGGAACCCCCTTAATGAGTTCTCTTCCGGTGATTTTAGACAGATCAACAAAATTAACGTGACCTAATCTTTGGTGCCACATCTCGACCTCATCAAGAAATATCTTATTATATACATTATTAGATTCAGAGACTATACAATAGCAATTTTTAGAAGATCGAGTACCCTTAATAATGTATACACCAGAAGAGTCAATAATAGAACATCCATTTTGTGTGAATTGAATATTATGCAAGTTATCACAGAATTATCCTATGCTCAAAAGGTTGGCCTTTAGGCCCTCCACTCATAAAACCTCCTTCAATCTAGGAAGACCATTAGACATGATCACACCTTTTCCTATGATCTTTCCTTTGTTTCCATCTTCAAAGGTCACATTTCCCCTAGAGTATTCCTCAAAGGAGACAAATAAAGATTTATCCCCAGTCATATGTCTTGAACACCCACTGTTCAAGTACCACAATGAAGTCTCATGAGTTTTCAAAGTAGTGTGAGCAACAAGGTAAATATTTTCTTTTCTTTTCTTTTCCAAAAGTGTTGGTGAGATTGCTTAGTAGAAAACTTGACTTCTTGTGAGTTGTCTTTCTTATTCTTAGGTACGGGGGGTTGAGGAAACTTATGACTTGGCCTAATGGGTTTCATGTTTCTAAGATGAAAGGAACTACCAACAACTTTGGCCAAGTAGTGTACTTCATCAAGAAGATGGGAGGATTGTTTGGCAAGGTCATTAAGATGATCCAAAAGATGGTTATCATGACTAGCCAGATGAGCTTTTAGTTGATGTATAGGTCTTCCCAAGATAGATAGACAATTCGGAGGACTTCTAGAGACCTTTGTGTTCATGAGCTTAAAGCAATTAGGCCATATGTCACCTGGCCGTATGTAGCCTAGAACTTTGCAGTGATTGCATGTGGACACATCCTTTTTCTTACGAACAAGTCTCTCACTCTTGATACCTAAACTAGGAGGAGTGGATGATGTGGTAGTGTTAGAAGCACTAACAAAAACAACCTTCTTAGGATCACCTGTTGTCTTAGGTTTCAAGGATGGTGGGTCTAAGTACCCTAAACTGCTCTTATTTCTAAGAGAGGAAGGCAACTCAGTGATCCGAGAAGCCGCTTCACTTCTCTTCATCATGGAGTTAGATTCAGATAGGTCTTTCTCAAGTTCAAGAATCCTAGACTTAGCAACAATCAACTCGCATAGGTATTTAAGTCTCTCTTTCTCAATGTGAGCAAACTTATCAGACAAGTTTGCTTTGTGAGTCTTAAGATTCTCAACTTCAATGGTCTTTTTGCTCATTTCATTTTTCAAAAAGCTCATTTCCTTCTCTAGAGTTCTACACTTTTACCTTGATTTTTAGTTTATCTTTCTTGAGTTTTAGATACTCTTTAACAAGTTCTTCATAAGCTTCATGGATAGATTCAATCTCATTGTCATCATTACCCTCACCTTCTTAACTAGACTCATCTAGGGACTCGGTGGTTAGAGATTCACCTTGACCACAACTTATATGGGAGGAGTCACTATCGATGGGCAAACTAGAGTAGTCGGAAGGTCCTATGGTGGTCACTAACACCGCAAAGTTAGATTTATCAACTTTATCCTCAGGCTCACACTTATTCGATTCTTCCTCTTCACTCTCCTCATCCCAAGTAACTATAAAGCTCTTTTTCTCCTTCTTTTTTTCGAGTGTTGACACACTCAGCTTGAATGTGACCAAACCCATGGCATTCGTGACGCTGGATCCATTAGGGTTTTTTAGAACTAAAGGAGGTACAACGTTTGTCACTACCACTTAAAGTGAATTTCTTGCTTGAAAAGACAACTTAAGGGAGGAAGGGTTGGAACTATTTCCCTTTTTGAACCTAACAAACTTTTCAAAATTTTTTAGCAAGCATGGCCAACTCTTCTTCATCAACATCCTCTTCTTCATCATTGCTTTCAGGGGTGTCAAGATAGGAAGATTTCAAGGCTAAGCCTTTGCTAGAGCTAGAAGAAGTTTTCTTAAAGGGCAGGTGGTTAATTTCATAGGTTTGGAGTTTGCCTACTAGTTCTTCAACCTTCATAGAGTCAATGTCATGACTCTCCTCTATGGCATAACTTTAGCCCTAAACTTCTCCGATAGGGACCTAAAAATTTTACGAACAACCTTAGAAGATGAAAGGGGCTCTCCTAGATCGAAAAATGAATTAACGATCTCACTAAGTTTTTCATAGAATTGGTCAAAGGTCTCATGGTTGGTCAAATGAAATTCTTCAAACCTAGTGGTTAACATTTGGAGTTTAGAGGTCTTCACAGTTTGAGTGCCCTCATGCGTGACTTGCAAGATGTATCGTGCCTCTTTAGCGGTATCATACTGTAAAATACGATTAACTCACTAGGACTAAGGGCATTGTGAATAGCACTTAGAGCCTTGTAGTTAAAGTCGGAACACTTATTGTCAACTTAGGTCCACTCGGTGTCAGTTTTCAACCTAACAACTCTGGCAGTGGCATCTTTAATAGTAGGGGCTTCGTATCCATAGAGAACGAATTTCCAAATTCTAATTTTCATTGAATTTAGGAAAGCTTTCATCCTAGCCGTCCAATAGGGATAGTTGTTGCCATCAAAATAGGGAGGTATAGTGGTGGAGGTACCCTCTCTACCCAACTCGGAGGTCATGACTACTAAAGAATTTAACTCTTGCGGTAAAGACAACTACGAGACAATCTCGCTCTGATACCAATTGAAAAAGCTAAAAGCCGTAGAATTGAGCCTAAAGGGGGGAGGGGGTGAATAGGCCAATAAAAAATTAATTTTTTCTTTTTAATAGAAGTTTTTGATTCTTTTAAAGACAAAAATAAAAATAAAAAACACATCCACCAAAACACAAGAAATTTAACATGGAAACCCTAGGGTATACCACTGGGATAAAAACCACGACACCAACACACAATATTCCACTATGAATCAATAAGGGTACAAGAAACACAATGAGAAGGGGTTTGCAACCATTACCCCAATGTAGACCTAACTCTATTTCTTGACTTAGCTCCCCGAGCACTTCATCGATTCCATAGCAACCACGAGCTCAACGACCAGATCTCCATTTGATGACGGCTCTGAGTTAATCTGGCCAAGTGTGTGAATGATGTGAGGGTGAGTGTATGTGAAAAATGTGATTTTATGGAGAATACATAACCTAAGGTGTTTGACTCACTCTTGAATGCACTTAAATACACTTAAGTTGCTACAAAATGGAGTGAAAACGAAGGAGTAAATGCTATGCACTTAGAGAGAGAAAGTAGCCTCCTTAAATGTTCAGAAGACACTTCTTAGACCTAATGGAAGAAACTGTTAAGCTTATATACCAAACAGGGTTCAAGCAGGATTGGTTGATGAAATGAGGCTGGGTGCTCAAGCGCCTAGCAAGCGCTCTACGAGCGTATTGACTCATTGTCCAAAAGGGCTCAAGTGCTTTGCAAGCGCCTTCAAGTGCTCTCATGAAGCGCTTGAGCGCATTGCGAGCGCCAGGTGAGCGCTGCCCTCTGGAAGAACGAGGGACACCAGGGGCGCTCAAGCATCTAGGAAGCGCCCTAAGAGCACTCAACACTGGAAAGGTGGTCAAAGGGGCGCTCAAGTGCTAAGCGAGCGTTGAGTGAGTGTTGCTCTCTGGAAGAGAGGTGCTCGAGCGCTGAGCAAGTGCTGAGGGGCGCTCAAGCGCTTTAAGAGGCCCAGTGAGGCTTAAGCCCCAAGCAACCCTAGAAACCATGCATACAAGTAAAAAGCTTTTTATGCAGGAAACAAACTAAACATGCAATAATTGTGCACAAGTGAGACCATATACCTTGTTGGGGTAGCCGAATGAAGTCTAGCAAGTCTACTGGTGCTAAGTCCGACAATGATAAGAGTGGAGACACTAGACAAACCCCTCGACCATACATAAAACAAAATAGGGGTATAGACTCCAGCTGTTTTATCGAAAACTAGAAATAGTCAACTATACTAACAAATGTTTATTTAGAACTCTAATAATTAATGACAATAAATAATAAAAATGATATTTTATTCTTATTGAAAAAGCTCCAACATAATTAGGGACGGACGTAGAATTTTAATTTAGGATGGACGAATTGTTCTTGTAAGTTTTTAGGAGAACATATATTAAATTTTTAAAAAAATCTTAGAGGAGCGAACCTATATAATTATGAAATATTTTGAATTAATACTACTGTAATAGTAAGTTTTTTCAAAATCTTGGGAAGGCAACTGTCTCCATCCGCCTCCCTTAGGTCCATCTATGAACATAATGATGGCCAGGTGTGGGGGTCGTAGGTGGTGATAGAAAAAAGAGAAGGATAGAGAAAAATTGTTTATATAACAAATGAAAATGTTTTTCGGCGTGCTTTTACTTTTTAAAAAATTAAAACAAAAAACATGAGTCCCATTTGATAATGCCTATATTTATAATTTTCTATTTTTATTTTTAAAATTTTCATAAGTCGTAAATAAACACGCATTAATGGTTCACTGTTTAGAGTTTGTCGTGAAGACCAGAACTTTTGCTAGTGAGAATTGGAATGGGCGATCTTAGTTTGGATCACTGGTACTTGTAAACTTCATTAGTTAGGTGGTGGATTAAGGCCTGTTAGGCAACCAATTTTAAGTTAATTTTTTGTCTTTTTCCGTAAAGTTTAAAAAGCTAAAAAGTCTCTTTGGCAACTTAAAGACTTTTAGCCTTTTTGTTTTTTTACATAAAAAGAATTTATATATTTTTTAAAATATTATAACTTTTATTATACACATTCGTCTTTTATAAAAGTTATATTTTTAAAAATCTACTTATCAACATTTATCAAACAAGATCCATATTAAATATAAAATTATTTAAAAATAAATTTACGAAAATTATAACAATTTTCAGCCAAGCTTTTTATTTTTGGCTTAAAGTCGTTTTAAGCTAGACTTTTTGGCTTATTGTCTTTGGGCTTAAAGTCACCCTTACGGTTCACCAAACAAACTTGTTTACTTATTTGGTTTAAAGTGATTTTAAGCAAAAAATCTGACTTAAAGCCAAATTACCAAACGAGACCTAAGTGTAAGATTAAAGCCATGTTTAGTAACATTTACTATTTTTTTTCTTCAAATTATTTTGTAAATTGAAAATAAAAACACATTTGGCAATTATTTTTATTTTTAAAAAAATATAAATAATTTTTAAGATTTATGGAGAAAATGCATTTTTATTTGTTTTGTAAATAATATTTCATTGATTGGGCTTTCTTTCATCACACTTTCGATCACTCTTACCTCTTATTATCATCATGATAAACATTTTAGGCCATCACCTTCAACCACAATCTCTGGTCATTATTTCTGACTACTTTTTTTTGCCACCACTTTTATTCCCTAGTGCTTGCCACCTCCACCCCACTAAATGCCATCTCAACCCATCACCTCAACTCATCGGTTGTCACTGTCACCCATTACTTCTCCCACTAGTCGACACTAGCACTACCATCTCTCCTATCAGCCACCACCTCTACTTGTCATTGTTGGTCACTATTGTTGCCATTATCTTTGGTCATCGTTTTTGATGATTTATCCTTATTCCTTTCACTATATTTGAAAATCCGCGATCATCTTGTCAACTTCTTCCATCTCTACCCATAGAAACCTTGATCATTGGCTACCATAGCCGAATGACTTCTAGATGTTGTCGCATATTATCAACTCTGGCAACTGTATGCATTTCCACATTGAACAATTCTCTTAGGCAACTCCTGTATGCATTTCCACATTGAACAATTCTTTTAGGCAACTCCCCTCCGATCACCCATCACTTAATTCCTGATAAATCTTACAAAAACATATATGTAAATTTTGTAATGTTTGTTTTTATTGAGGTAAACACAAATTGTTAGTTGACAAAAACACTCCAAACTAGGAAGAAGATTGGTGGAGAGCTGAGGAAATTGACAATACATGGGCAATCAAGGTAGTGAGGAAATGAGAGGGAAGAGAAGGACAAGGAAGAGAGAAAGAAAGAATAGAAGATCTTTTGGAGTTTAAAGAAAGCTAGCCGTGAGTGATAGAAATTAAGAAGATAACAGAGCAGTGGACAGGATTGTAGGTACCCAAAGAACATGTCGAACATCTAACCCGAAGTGGGAGGCATTTTAAACCAACATAATTGGAAAAAGGAAAGACTAGTCGAAGGGAAGAAGAACAAGGAAGACAAGAGGAAGAAGACGATAACTGGTTGATGTAATTGAAAAAGGTCCAGGAGAGTGCAATATTTAAGAATTCCTAGTGGCATCGCATAAACACTGGCAAGCTACGTTAAAATTGTTGAATAAAGAAAACATCTCAATCGATATAACCCCAGAGCAGTTAATTGGACTAATGCTCCCAACCGACGAGCTGAAGGCAATTACCTTTTCTGATAAGAACCTATACCACTAAAAGGGGCGGCTCACAACAAGCCTTTGCATATCACAATCAAGAGCCTTAGAAAATGGGTCCTTGTAGTATTGATCGATAACGGTTCAGCACTAAATGTGTGCGCGCTCGGGATGGCTACTTGTTTGGGATTGAAATTGCAAGACTTTACATCTAGTGCCTGGGAAGTTCGAGCTTACGACAACACAAGGAGAAATGTTTTGGGATTAATTAAATTCCCTATGGCAAGCGACACTCTCGAGACAGAAGTTGAATTCCATGTTTTAGATGTTCCAATCTCCTTTAATCTACTCTTTAGTGCATATATTGTTTTCGGGGGAGTTGATGCACCGGATATCTATTATTTTTAGAAAAAATGTTGTTTTCTTTTTAAAACAAGAAAATCCAAGATATTCGAGCACGCTTTTTAGAAAATAGAGTCACCACTTGGCTTTTGAAAAAAACCAAGAAAAAAAAAGAGGTTGCGGGTCTTTTAAAAATGTAAAAAGAGAAAAAGAAGTTTCGGGGGCTAAGGTACGAAAATAGATGGTGTTAGGTACCTTTTTCGCCCAACTGTGAGGTTGGCCTCTACTTTGTTAATAATAGTTCTTGTTGTAAACTTTTTAAATGTGACATATACAGAATGGGAGATTAAAGAAAGATCAAACAAAAGCAAGCAAAGAAACAAAATCTTAACAACGATCATAGGGTCATGCAATTTGGTTATTATTTTTAGATATGCTACATGTATCGTTTGAGTAAAGCAAAGCGAAAAACGTGTGAGAAAGCGGTGAAATGAACAAATAAAAGTCTAAGGATCATGCAACGATGTTTCTATCCCTATCATGCTATGAACAAGCTATACATAATAAACAATTACACACCATGTTTGGGCTACTAGATATACATAAAACTCACGGCCGTACCAACAAAAGTTGCGGCTGTGACAAAATAAGTCACAAAACCGGCGGCCGTGATAAATATAGGATTACCGCGAGAAACAGAATGAAAAAGATCACGGTCGTGACAAATAAAAGTTGCATCCAAGGTTTTTAAGGATCTAAAAAGGGTATAATCATCATACAAGGTCCAAAACATGCTTAAATGGACAGGACATACAAAACAAAGACCATAATCCATTTATTCTAGGTTAGATCCACCATCCTTTATCCTCTATATAAGAAATATCTCAAAATAAGACATACAGGTCATTAAAATGAATAACAGAATGCTTAAACCATAGTTTTCATGTCACTGGCCTCACAAAATCTCACGGCTGTAGCAAAAGGATATAGCGGCCGTGATAAACATGGAAATAAAAGCTGCGGCCATTGAAAAATAACTGGCGGCCGTTATTGTGAGTGTAATAAAACACACGGCCATGACATTGTAAGGTCACGGCCGTCATATTTTTATAATTACAAAACATATAGAAGAAGGGGGTGTACATAATGGAGACCGTGACCCATTCGGTCTAGGCTAGATCTACCACTCAATACCCAACAAAACATGAACTAAAGTACAGGAAAGGGGAAACCAAAATAGAATAAGAAGAAGGGAGGAAAACTTGAAATAAGTAAATAACAGAGAGTTTTTAAAGATTTTTTTTCATGTTTTTAGCCTTATATAAACATCGTGGCCGTGATAATAGGATATCGCGGCAGTGAGAAACGAAGGCAAAATGGTGTCAGCCATGTGCAAAAAGATCACGGCTATGACTGTAGGTTTAACAAAATACGCGGCCGTGACATTGAAAGATCGCGGCCGTCATATTCCTAGAACCTCAAAAAGTTTTTGATGTGCTCAGTGTGCTTGTGAGCATCAAAACGAAATAAAAACGACTGTAATATAAGAAACAGAATGCTACTAATATACTGTTTATAAGGAAAACTTGAATGAACAATGCTTAGATTGAAATAAATGGCAAATACACAATGAAAACAAATGAAAACCTTATCCACGACACCCTTGGGGAAGAAAATGAGGGTTTAGAAGAATATCGCGGGTTTCTACAGTTACCTTGTGTGAATATCCACCCCGAATGGCTCTTCGGGTGTGAGAATAGGCTACCTCTAAGCCAATACGAGCTCCAAGAACTCCTTCAATGCAAGCAAGAACACGAACAATGCCTAGAAAGTATGGAATGGATGGAAGAATATTAGGTGAGGGTGTATTTGGGCAGAGTTCGGGTATCCAGGTTGCTTCTCTCCTCTTATTTATGAAATCGTCATCTATTTATAGGCAAAGTGGACAACACAAACCCCCTCTGGAATGCTATCACCTGTCCAAAAAAGAGTAAAAGTGATGGTTGCTACCTTTTTACTTTTGTACAGTATCAGCCCTACCTTTATGGCAATGAAAAGGACAGCTGTGACTTTCAAAAGTCGCGGCTAGGTTTAAAAAGTTATGGCCATGAAAAAGGAAGTCGCGGCATGTCCTAGGGTTTTTTAAAAAGTGGCGGCCGTGATGATGAAAGACATTGTCTGTTCTAGGGTTTTCAAAAAGGTGGCGGCCGTGAGAATAGAAATGTCATGGCCTAAAGGTTTTTAGTGGTTTTCTTAGGTTTTTAGCCGAATTCATAATGTCGATTGCTTGGGAGTACCTTTGGTCATAATTCAAACCATTTGAAGAAACCGACAATCTTAGACAAACAAAACACATAGACAAGCATGGTCGAACCTGAATTTTCACCGAGCTTCCTACGTACCCCATTGCAAGGGATCAGACCGGTCATAGTTCATGGAGCAATGCATATGATGAAAACATGGTGCAAGTGCAAGGTATGATACAAAAGATAGGAACTTCAAAAGGTCGAGTTTGGACCTGAAGAAGTAATCAACAATCCAAAGCTTTAAGAACTCGACGGGGGTGCCTAGGAAGCAGGGCTTAGGGTGCCTAGAACACTAGAGCTTGACAAACCTAAGAATCATCTCATGAATTTAGGACCTAAACAATGATTCACATATGACTAGGGTTTGAAAGAGAAGGTTACCTAGTCCTCTAGGGCTTGGAAAAACCCTAAGGATCGTCTCACGAACTTATGACCTATACAATGCTTCACATATGAGTAGGGTTTTAGAAGAGAGGGATGCCTAGTCCTCTAGGGCTTAGGAAAAACATAAGGATCGTCTCACGAACTTAGGACCTAGACAACACATCACATATGACTAGGGTTTTAGAAGAGAGGGATGCCTAAGTCCTCTAGGTCTTGAAAAAACCTAAGAATCGTCTTATGAACTTATGACCTAGATAATGCTTCGCATATGACTAGGATTTTAGAATAGAGGGATGCCTAGTCCTCTAGAGCTTGGAAAAACTCAAGAATCGTCTTACGAACTTAGGACTTAGAAAATGCTTCACATATGACTAGGGTTTTGGAAAAAAGAGATGCCTTGTCCTCTAGGGCTTAGGAAAACCTAAGAATCATCTCACAAATTTAGGACCTAGACAACGCTTCCCATATAACTAGGGTTTTAGAAGAGAGGTTGCCTAGCGCACTAGGGCTTTGGGGTGCCTTGATCACTAGGGCTTAACAATCCTAAGTACCGTCTCATGAACTTAGGACTTATACAATGCTTCGCATATGACTAGGGTTTGAAAGAGGGCAAGAGGACTCAGTGCGAGTGACAACCCTTGCTGCTTCCTTCTTTTCTTTTCTCTTTTATTTCTTGTACATGGAGGCCTGTGTGCCTATTTCTTTACTTAGGCCTGCATGCCCGCTGATACACTTAACGCACTTCCCATGTATACATTATTATTTTCATTGGGACAGACCTTCGTGCCTTTAGATTACATTATGTTCATTGTGGATGCTTGTCTTTTTTCATACATATGAAAACATGCTTTCGATCACTTGAATCTTTTATTATGCATGATGTATGTTTGTGAGTTGAATACTTACCCTGCGAGCCTATTTTTGTGTTGCAAGTTACTTACAGGTTCCTGGAGAGGATACAAGCAGGAAAGGGAAGTGTTGTCAGAAATTTTCTGCAGGAAAAAGGTTGTAGCCATGATGTTTGAAAGTGGCAGCCGTGACAAAGTATTTTGGCGCAAAAAATAGAGTTAATTCTGTGGTCCTCTCTCCTTTTGGGCTCTATAAAAGGGGACCCACTAGTTCAGATCTCACTACCTGAGCTATTCTCTATCCTCGTCTTTTCATGGCTTGTTCTTTCAACAACTCTCTCTTGTCGTGGATGGGCGAGTTCTCCTCGATCGAGCGCAAGAACTTTGTCAACTTTGGCCTGAATGTACTACTCTATTTGAAAATCATGAGAATTAACTAGCCTCTTCTGGGAGGGGCTACCCAGCTTTGGGATTCCGACGTGCACGTGTTTCGTTCAGATATGAGAAGTTATTCCTGATGGTGTAAGACTTTTTCGCTAGTCTTGAGAATTCATCTCAAGACGGAGTCATAGTTCCTACTCCATTTTCAAGTCCCAAGGACCAGTTGATGCAACTTTGTGGCTACCCCAAACGTGAGGCTTCACTTATGGAGTTCTTGATGTGGCTCAGATCATTGGCTAATTCTTACCCCTTTCAGCTCCAGCGTTGTTATGCTCTTTGTATCTGTTTACCAACTAATTTTCTTTTGGGGTCTTCTGATGGACGAGCTAACTCTTCTTTGGTGGATGTAGCTTATTAGATTCGCAAGGGTCGGGATCCCGTTCCACTAGTCCTTGTTGAGACACTTCTCAGGCTTGACGCAGTTTGTACTAAGGGTGCACCTTACTTCGCAGGCAATGCTTTACTACTATAGGTATTCACTCGACTTTTTATTTTCTGTATTTCTCTCTATTTTTCCACCCAGCTCTCCTTTTTCTATGTTTCTATCCATCTTTTTCCTCTTAACTCTCCTTTTCTATATTTTTCTCTATCTTTTCCCACTCAGCTCTCCCTTTTCTTGTATTTTCCTCTATTTTTTGCTCAGCTCTCATTTTTTCTTTATTTCTCTCTAGTTTGATTGATGGAGAAGGTGAACTTGCTGGAGAAGCCCATATCTGACAGCTATAGCGTAAAGTCCTTTGTCCATTGTCGAGTTTGCCGTCTCTACTCCTACTGAAGCTGCTTAGAAGGATTATCTGAGCTCTCTGACTGGGGAGGACATCTCCTGGCTATGCGCCTGGCTGAAGATAACTCTCATGACTATTGTCACTGTGGGTCACTCGAGAGTTCTATTGGTTGGCTTGAAGCTGGCCACTTTCTATCATCCATATCACATTCTTCGTCAATTTGGGTATACTCAGATCAGATATGTCACTGTATATGTACAATTCTACACATCAAGTCACTTTCTTTGGTCAGTACCAGCGAGCTTGGCCTTCTCGACTGAGAATTTTGGTCGGCAAAGTGTTTAACAGCAGGCTTTATGAGGACTACAAGGCTTGGCTTGGGACAAAATTAGAGTGCAATGTAAGGCATGGAGAAGACGCACAGAGGAGAAGGACTTGACTTCTCTTCGTTGTACCTCAATATTTTGTTTTCTTTTCTTCTTTCTTTTAGCTTTTTAGGATGAAAATTTGCGAGCCTCTCTCATTTTTAGAACCAACTGAATCACTAAAACTTTTTAATAAAAATTTCTCCGCTTCTAGTTTGTGATATTTCTGAAACTGTTCCTTAGACTTTCGTTTTTGTAGTATAACCAATTTATTAGAAAAACTTAAAGTAAGCTTTTGCATTGATCAACTATTCAAGACATTATTACAAAGGATGACTTTGAACAAAGGTCTGAGCCGAACTTCTGATAGAAGCTGCCTACATATCCCTGAGGAAGGGAATCAGGCCATAACGTAGTTTGAGGTTTGGGTTGCACTCATGTATTGACACTTTCCTTTTTATTGCCCTAACTTTTGCCATGGTCACATTTTTGGGTTTTTGGCCTTATGGGTTGTTCTAACATTTGCGTGGGCCGCCTTTACGGTTTTCAACCCAATGAGCTTTCTCTCTTTATTTCTATTTTTCTCTCAGGGATAAAACTTTTTATGCTGATCCGAGTTGATTGGTGTAGAAAAGACATTCCCATATAGATTTATAAGAATAGAGGCTCCTTTTAACATAAGGGTTTTGATAAGATAAGTCCCGACCCGATTAGGCTTAAACTTGCCCCTTGGGTCAAAGATCAGGGCTTTGATCTCTTTGAGAATCAAATTACCTTCTTTCAAATTTCCAGACTTAACCTTCTTGTAAAATGCCCGAGCTATTTTTCTTTGGTACCCTTAGATGTGAAACAGCGCTCTGAGCCTCTTTTCGTCAAACAAAAGAAACTCTTCAAGCCTATCCTTTTGCCAATCTGATTCTAAAATGCTGATTTCAGCCATTATCCTTAGGCATAGAATCACTAGTTTTATGGATAAGACTACTTCCATCCCATAAACCAATGCATAAGGTGTTATTCCAATAGAAGTCCTGATCGATATTTGATATCCCCAAAGTGCGAATAGCAGCTTCTCTAACCAATCTTTACTTCCCTCTATCATTTTCTACAAGATCTTCTTCACGTTTTGTTGGCAGCTTTCACAACTCAATTGGTTTGTGGTTTATACGTAGAAGACTTTTGACTAGTGATTCGATATTCCTCCAAGAGATCCAAAACTTTTCATCGAAAGTGAGAATAATTATCAGAAATCATCTCGTACGGATTCCCGTATCAACATATGAGATTTTCGTTGATGAACTTGGCTACTTAGGAAGCTTTCAGAACAGAGTATAAGGCAGCTTTGACCCACTTTGTGAAGTAGTCGATTGCTACAAGAATAAACTCATGTCCATTCAATTCTTTGGGTGTGATCTTCCCTATCACGTCAATTCCCCAAACTAAAAATGGCCACGACGATGTCATATTATAGAGCCGAAATGGTGGTACATGCATGAGGTTCGTATGAATTTGACATTTTCGGCATCTTCGAACAAACTGGTGACAGTCATCCTAAAGTATCCTTGGCGCAAAATCTTTTTAGCTAGTATCAATCCATTTATATGTGGCCTTCAAACTCCTTTGTGAATCTCCCGCATCAATTTGTGTCCTTCTCCTGTGTTGACGCAGAGTTTGTTAACTCCTAGATATCCCTTCTTGTACAACTTTCCTCCACAGACCACAAACTGTGCAGCGAATCTCCTAATAACTCTTTGATCCTTCTTGCTGACTTGACTGGGATACTCTCCCTTCTTGATGAAATTCCAAATGTCGTGGTACCAAGGCAACCAATCATCGACTTCTTGGGTAACGACAATATTACCGACTGCGAGTGTATCTCTTTTCCAAGGGTCACATCCTTACTTCGGGCGATATATCTATCATTGATGCCAGAGTAGCCAAGGCATCACCGAATTTATTCTGCAACCTTGCAGTGTTATCTACCAACACATCTATGTGGGAGGGGGGGAAGAAAAGTCATCCTTAGGACTAACCCTATTAAGAACTCTAAAATCGACACACGCTCAGATTCTTTCATTTTTCTTTGGGACTGAGATGATGTTAGCAACCCACGTGATCATGAGAAATCCAGCATCTATCTGCTTGTTGACTTCCTCCTTAATCTCGAGGGCCCAATCCAGCCTGATTCTTTTGAACTTCTGTTTGACGGGTTTAACATCGGGATAGAGAGGGATTTGATGTTTGTGCGATGTCAGGATCGATTCCAGGCATATCTTCGTAGGACCATACAAAAACATCTTTAAATTCTTTTAATAAAAAGGTTAACTGCTCACATTCGTTCGAAAAGAGCGTAAAACCAACATGGACTATCTGCAGATCCCTTTCATTATTAAAATTTATTAAAACAATTTCTTTCATTACAGGTTTAGCTTGCGTTTTCTCTTCTTTTTCAACTAAAAGTTTTAATTCTTGGGGGATATCTTCGTTGAATTCATTAAAATTTTCAGAATCTAAACAAGATATTTGAAGTACAACGAAGTAAGCAAAATTCAAATTCATTTCATTGATTTCAACAGGGGTTACAATTTTGAACTTGAAAATGAAAGGACTCAGGGTGCTAATAGATGTATTCCCATCAGACTTGCCATCATAGGAACCGTTATAGACTCAATCAAAACAAACTCACCCGACTCAGACTCCAACTCACTTTCTACATGCATATGAAAAGACTTAAGGGATTGACTCTTTTGCATTTCAGCAGCATCCATAATGACTGTAGTGTAATTTGTAGGCTCATCGGCATCCATCATTAGCGCAGCCTCATCTTCTTTGTTACCTATACACAATCAGACCATCTCTTCATTGAAGAAAGAACCTAAATCTCCTTTCTCACAATGAATTGCCCAGTCCGTTTGTATCTTTTTAGTGAAGCCAATCTGCATATTTTCGTTTCCTCCTCGCTATCAGACAGCTGGTGGTTGAAGAAGATCTCCAAGCCCAATAATTTATGGTTAGTCCTTTCCTCAATCCAAGGCTCCAAAGATCCGTAGTAAGGGAAGTCGTCTCCCTCCTTAATGAAACGCTCATTCAATGTCAGCCTATATTCTCCCATCTTCGGATCTTTTGATTTTGGCTTATATCCGAGCCCATATCCGTGTCGATTGTGGTACACAGAGATCAGCTCTGAGATTCCTTACAAATGCTTGCCATGTCCCATTCCCAAAAGGTAGGACATTCCTTTAATCATTGCCATCACCTTCTGGTTTACGTAGTTCTCTTCCTCGTTCCTCAGAACTTGAATGACCTTATTCTCGTCAAAGTTGAACCCATTTAGAAGATCTTCTTCCCTTTGTTGGATCTCAAGGAGCAAAGAAGTGTCACTAAGCGGGGTTGGCAAGCTAGTTTCACCCGGAATGGTAATAGTCACCCCTTCCTTAATTAGCTTCACTTTTTGGTGCAGGGTTGATAGAATAGCCCTGACCGTTGGGTCATGTAGCTAGGGTCTTCCTAGCAATAGATTGAACAAAGCTGGCACATCGAGAACATGGAACTCTACCTCGCTTTCGAGCATTCCCATTATCACAGCGAGGGTTACAAAGCCCAAAATATCTCTTCTCGTGTTATCGTACGCCCGTACTCCTTGTGCACTTGGCTTGAAGTCATGCATCTTCAACCTTAAACAATAAGCAGTTCGTAGTGGGCACACATTGAGGGCAGAACCGTTGTCAACCAAGACGACCGGCACCCATTTCCCTAAACACTGTACAGTCAGGTGTAGCGGCTTATTGTATGATGGTTCCTTTGCTGAAAGTCTTTGTCACTGAAGGCGATAACATTAGACTACTTCTTAGGTATAAGCATTTTAACCAACTAGTCGGGGGAGACATCGATCGGGATGTCTATACTATTGAGACCCTTTAAGACTGCTTGTCGGTGCTTGTGGGATGACACGAGTAGTCCACAGATGCTCACATTTACCTGCATCTTCTTGAGCTGCTTCAAAACTATGTCTTCCTCTTCACTATTCTGTTTCTTTGCTTACTTTCTTGATTTCTCTATACCCCTACTTAGTTGCCCCCTTTCAAGTTGTACGGGCTTAAAATGCCTCCCGCTTCTTGTTAGGTGTTCAACCTGCTCCCGGGTTCCCACAAACCCTCGAACTGGTTAATCACTTTGCGGATTTCAGCCACCGGGTATGTCTTCCCTTGGAAAGTCAAGAAGTCGTATATGGTTATCTTTCCTTGGTTACCTTTTTTACTAGCTCCTTCGAGTTCCCAAAGATCCTTCTCAATTCCCATCACATTTTGTGCAAACCAAAGGATTCTTCACTGATAGCAGTCTCTAATTCGAAGAGTTTTGGCAACGATACCTCATCAAATGAATCCTTGTAATCATATGGCAGGGGATGGAACCAAGGTTCCCAAGACCTTCATGGTCATAAGATTCCTCCACAATCGGTGCCACTCCAGCACGTCTTCTTCATGGTCATCGTACTCTATATTCATAAATTCCTGCTCTATTTCTTTTAATTTCTACAAGTCGTTATTTTCTTGGTACAAGATTTTTTTTACATCGAGAGAACATAAAGCTGGCCCTTAGGGTAGAGGAGTTCTTGGTTTTAGTTTCTGAAGAGAGACGATGTATACAAAGGGATCAAACACAGAACTTATGGTTCCCAACGAGTTCACCTAGGGTGAGTCCTTCTCTTTCTCTTTCTCTTTCTTTTCTTCTTTCTTCTCTGTCTCCTTACCGATTGACAAATTCTCTTATTGCCTACTCTCATTATCAACTTTCTTTCCTTTCAAAGGCGCTCCTATTTTTGACACTGCTTTCTTCGCCTCTTCAACTCTAAAACTCGGCTCGGCTTCCTCGTACCAGGCTACCCCTCAGTACCAGGATGTATCATCACTTAAAACGGTCAGGATATGCCATTTGATGCCAATTTCAACTTCCTCTAAGTCATTTAATGCCTCAAGGCGCCCCAATCCTCCCACAGCCGTCTAATTTCTTCATCTTTTTCATCATTACCGTCGACAGGGAGAGGAACTTCCTCTGTGTGGACGATAAAGTTTAGAAAATTATCAAAACTATCATCTATCAAATCCTAAATAAAGTCGTTGAGCAGCAGTACCTCTGGACTGGATGACAGAATTATAATTGGCTTCGATTCCATTGCAAAGACTGAGTTTTGAAGGATTAAAACTTTTTGACCCTTCTTCCATGGCGCTCACATTCTGTTAGGTCGCATGATTCGATAGAGGATTTGTGGTCACATTTAGTTTCTGAATGGCAATGGGTAGAGGAATCACCTTGTTTTCTATTAAATCCTAGATCTTGTTCCAAAGCCTCATGCAGTGTTGGTTAAATAACCATGCCCCTGGTAGAAGGCACAGTACTGGGTTGAATTTTACCTGGCCAGTAATTGGTTTGGTGATGGGGTCGACTCCAAAGGCTTTAAGAGGACCCTTTCAATATGACTACTAAGGACAATGGAAAGCAGGACTCCCAGAGGAGTGAATATTCTTCTCAAAGTTTTTTGCTTACTTGATTGCTCGAGCTTTGGGTTTAGGATGCTTACTTCAAAAACTTGATCATCGAAAATGTCAGTGAAGTTATTATCAACTCGATTAGGGTCATTAGTGCGTGATTTCCTTACCCTTCGACTTGATCCTGCACTTTTCATTGCCCCTAATTGGATGAAACTTTCAGCATTAACTCCCACATCAAGCAACTGTTGAAAGGTGATCGAAGGATTTCTTAGCATCTTTACGGCCTTAGTTCTCCCTTCGTCAGGTTGAGTCTCGTTCTTGATAGATGAACTCAACAAATCATTGACTCGAGCTTGAAGTTGCTGACATTGAGCTTTGTTTTTGATTTGTTGAGCCTGTAAGAGTTGGATTTGTGTTTGGCATTGAGTTTGAATCTTGGCCTGGTTGTTCACTGCTATATTGATCCTGTCTAATGTTCGTCGCAGGTCCATAATAGCCCTCATCATATCAGCCATGATCAATTCTGAGTCTACTATCCGGAATACAAAATTTGACTGTTCTACCCTTTTAAGCCTTTCTCTAAGAGATTGGGCCTAAGTGTGTATAGGTTCTTCTCTGCACAGAGCTATTATTCTGGGTCTCTAAACTGAAAGGACTCATATAAATCGGAGGAATCGTTAGCCAGGCCTAAACTCAAAATAACTCGCTCTTGACAATGGATCTAGAAGACAAAAATTAATCCTAATCGGGGTGCTAACTATACAAACAAAAGCATCCATAAAAAGAAAATCACATAACCCTAAAAGATTTATTGATCCTAAAAGAAGAGTTCTAAGAAACTATATGCAACATGAGAAGGTTGGTAGGTCTGTACTCTGTGTACCTTCTGAATAGAGTCAAGAATATACCTCCCAATGCCAGGAATGGTGAAAGGTATGGTCAAATGGTACACAACAACTCTTTTTTCACATCTATAGGAGCATGTGGCCAAAAAACTTACTGGCTTCCCCGACATAGCTCCGAGACAGTAAACTGACTGGAGTATCGGGTAGGCAGAGTGTGGGTTTAAAACCAAGCACACAAATATGCAAAATGCAAATGCGAATTGTTAGGGTTGGTATACTGAAAATTATATTTTTAGTATTTAATTTTATTTTTAATAAAATTAATTTTTTATTTTATAAGAATCTTTATGAGCAATGTATGTGTATCATTTCTTTGATATGCATGAATGTTCAATATTTCGTATAGTATTTAATTTGGTGTGTAGAGTACGGCTTATATCAAGAAGACCAAATTTTAGATTCTTGCAGAATATAAGTTTTATGTTCACAGTTTATATGAAAATGGACATACCATCGGTATGACTGTGGCACAGAGTTTTAGTAGACTTGTCTTGGTTACGGGGAACAGATAATAGCGTCGTCTATTATTCCGACTCTCTGTGTCAGTACACTTTGTGTGTATTGAATGAGACATTTAGGATAATTAATTTAGTACTGACTACTGGATATATAAATTAATTCACACCCCAAGGTTATTATAAATAGTGCTTATCCTCCTAATTCGAAAATAATTATTGATTTGCATATATTTAATATTCGTTGTTTTAATTCATTATAGGGTGCGATCTTATATGGATCTATATTTTCTGTGAGTTAGATAGCGATATTATTTATTTAGAAAATATTAATTATTGACGGAATCCACGTTCCGAAAGATCGGAATTGACGATACCTCCTTAAGGATGCTTATAAGTTTTGACCGGGCCAAACCCTGCAGGTGGATTTAATTATTCGGCGGTCAAATAAGTTAAGCGAAAGGGCTTAAGGAATATGAAGATGCCAATTAAATTTAATTGGCGGGTATCGGAAATCTTAACGTGGGGAGAAATGGTAAGCATTTAATAACATGAGCTCAATGCAAGACGGTCTTGAGATTATGGGTCAGAGTGCAATTATAGTTCTTTAGTGGTGTGAACTGTAATTCGGTGTGTTATGAAAATTGCAGAAACCCTGCATCTTTCCATAATTGCAGAAACCGCCCGTAAGTATCTGTGTTTCACTAAAAGTCTTACTCATAATTACTCCCCAGGTCACTACTGTAGCCCTATATATATGCGAGTAGGCTGAACCAATTAAGATTGATTTTAATATCATTATTAATATATTATTTTTATCTTTTAAGACTTAAAAATATATCAGGGTTCTGCCAATATAAGTTCTCGGAGGATCGTAGCCCACACTACGTGTGAGGATGCATAAGAGAATACGGTAGAAGATCTGACAAGAGCTTCAACTCGGAATCAAGTCGTAGTTGAAGATTAGATCTACAAGTGGTATTCTTCTAAATTAACTTTGGTTGCACGAGTTTATTTTTGATCGTTCGACGTCAAAATTTTTATCTGGAGCCAGTTTTGGCGTTTGCCCGTCCAGTTAATTTTTTACCGATTATTCGTTTTTAAAAACAATGATCTTGGCAGTTTTGCCTCCAACACGATTACCAATAAAAAGTTTACAAGAAGAACCATTGACATTTCAAGTTAAGCTTTCTCATTAGTTTTTAAAAAACCAGTTCCCAGCAGAGTCGCCAGAAAAACTGTGGGTATTATTTTCTTGGAAGACGGTGCACCGGATATCTATTATTTTTAGAAAAATATTCTTTTCTTTTTAAAACAAGAAAGTCCAAGATATCCGATCACGCTTCTTAGAAAAATAGAGCCGCCACTCAGTTCTTGAGAAAAACCAAAAAAAGCAAAAAACAAGTTGCGGGTCTTTTAACAACGTAACAAAAAAAGAGAGGGTTCAGGGACTAATGTACGAAAATAGGAGATGTTAAGCACCATTTTCGCCCAACCATGATGTTAGCCCAAGTGCTTTATTAATTAATTTTGATGATTTTAATATTTCATTCTTTAATGTGGATAATATTTATTATTTCCTAAATGAAAGTGTTA
>JAULJZ010165022.1:0-25777 GCA_032270985.1 Heliamphora pulchella | reverse complement strand
CTAGAGGTTTCGTATGTGCAGGAGCGACAACAGTATCCTGTGGTTCAGACTTCCCGGGTGACATGTGAGAGTACATCAGTTCAGTCGGTACGGCAACCAACAGTGCCGAGTTTTGGTGGACAAGGCAAAGCGACATTGCCCTGAGCGTATGCCCTCATAGCTCCTAGTTCTTCCAGGGCACCCGTTGTGCCAGATGATGCATATATGTCTTCAGCGAGCAGAGGTACTTTCTAAGTATGCAGGCTTTGGGCCTGTTCCTTTCTTGCATATGTTTGGGAATTGGTGACGGATTCTGTGGGTGGTGTGCTGTGTTGAGACAGTGGCTGGTGATGATGTGAGGTTGGGGTGAGTTGTAGATCCCGTGTCTTTGAGATAATTGGCTGTTGTTTAGGATGCCTGACCTTGTTTAACTATATCCTAAGAATGGTTTGGCTGACCATCTCATGTACCTGTGTCGATTGTGATCGACGTGGTTGTTTCTTTGACCTTGAGTTGAATTTCGGGGGCGAAATTCCATTAAAGGGGTAGAGTTGTGAGACCCTGACCCATATTTTTTCGGCATTTTACGACGCGTGTTTCCCGTTTTTGGTTTTGCATGTTTATATGCTGTTGGATGCATGATCGGGGTTAAATGTGCATGCGGAGTTGATTCCCGGGGTTGTGGAGTGTTGCAGTGCGAATTTCGAAAAATTTCAAAAAAAGATATTTTGGAAGCCTATAAATATCTGGAGTTATATATTTTCAAAAGATATTTTCAAAGTTTCTCCAGTAATTTTTTTTTTCTCTCTGCCTTCTCTCTAACTTCTCGGGAGCCCGGGGCTCAGTTTTTGACGATCAGACTACCGCTCCTTGTTATTGGCACAGCGGACTACGCGTTTATCCAGACGAAATTTTATTATGGCGAAACTCAATTTTGCACGTGGTTCAAGGCATTGAGTTTTTAACTCACCGAGGTAAGATCCTAAACTCTCATATCTTATAAAGGTACTACGTGTAATCGGGTGTGTTTTTAACAGTTAGATTGTTGTAGATCTAAGTTTGTTTCAAGTTTGATTTTTGGGTTTAAAAATCGTTTTTCGTCGATTTCGATGGATGGAATCGTGTTTTGAGAGTTTTCTTTCGAGGCTTTGGTGTTGGGTTTGAACGTGCGGATGTCCGCAGATGTTAGATGAGTATTTGGAGGCTTGATTTGAGATTTAGAGGTGGAACTCGTAGCTTAAAAACGGTTTTCTGGGTAGGTTATTCGACTGGATCTTCACGATCAGTCGACTGGATCAAGTTTTTGGGAGGTCAGTCGACTGGGCCTAGAGGTCAATCAACTAACATGGTTTGGGTTGGGTTTTTCTTGCTTTTCAGCATGTTTTAAGTCGACTGGGCGTGGGGACCAGTCGACCGGGGTCCTGTGTGGGAGTTTGGTGTTTGTTTCGGTGGTTTTGGTTGGGTTCTTGGTTTTTAATTGGGTTTCAATGGTATTCAATTGATTAATTATGGTGTTAATCAATTGAAATACTATTGGATTCTTTTCGAGATTCGGTTGGTCGGGTTGTGGCTTTGGGAGTCGTGTCGTGGTTTCGAGTGATTTTGTGGTGCCGTCCTCGGGTGTGACGTGCATGGTTAGTTTTGGGTGTTGTGGCACGATTGTGTGCGTGCTGGTTATGTGCGGAATGTGTGGGTCCGTGGTTCGGTTAAAAGGTGGGTTTTGGTGAGACCCGTTCTGTGAGAGGTTCAGGTGTTGGCCTCTGGGTTAGGTGTTGGTTGTCCCGGTGTGTGGACGGATCATTCAGGTGAGCAAATGACAGTGTGTGGCTTGTGATGTCGTGTTGGGTTATGTGGCGTCTTTATGTGGAACGTCTTGGTTATACATGCTTTTGTACTTATAAAACTGTGGATAGTTTTATTCTTATACATGATAAGCGGGTAAGTGGCTTCTGTGGTCTTGGTCCCTTTAAGGCGTTGGGCTTTGTTATCCCGTAATATACGATTTTATCCCGTGGTGTAAGCATATGTTGGGTTACCTATTGATACGTAGAATTGTATCTGTATTGCATATGCAAGGGCGAATATTGGTCCCTCGGTGAAAGTCCGTAAAGATGCATATGAGGGGCGGATAATGGTCATATGGTGAAAGTCCGTAAAGATATATGTTGACTCTGGTCAACACGACATTAGTTAGGGCTAATAATGGTCCTACGGTGAAAATCCGTGAAGATATGTGATGAGGACAGAAAATGGTCCTACGGTGAAAGTTTGTGAAGATGTGTGTTGCACGGGTTGCGTGCGTTGTGTGTGTTGCACAGGTTGTGTGCATTGCATAGACGGGGTTGCCGTCCTTCGGTGGAAGTCCGAGAAGATACATGGATTGCAAGAACTACATTGTGGGACAAATAGACCAATTTTCAAATTATTTTTAAGAGTCATGTGAATCGCGATCTAAAAACCGTTTTCAAATTATTTTCAAGACTCCAGTGAGTTAGTCAAAAGATGGTTTGTATCCTCGCTTTCCTGTTGCATGTGAAAACTCATTTTAAAGACTAGAAAGAGAGTCTAAAATTGCACTTCGTTTTTCTAGGATGTTTAGCTTGTACTGCTTGTGTTGTCTAGTATCTGCTGAGTTTTGGCTCACGGTGTGAGATTTGATTTTCTTCAGGTACCGGTCACGCAGGTAGATCTGGAGGTGTTAGAGAAGTAAAAGAGTTGTAGTCTTCCTTTTTGTTCTTTCTGTTTCATGTATGTTGTATAATGTTTTTCGACATTGGGGCCGTGTAATATAAGCCGTTTGGCGATTATATACAATACATGTATGGTTTACTTTGAGAGTGTATTCTCGAGTTGGATGTTATGTTTGAATGTTTTTTAGTGTTTCACGTGACACAGAATGTCCCTATTCCCCTCTTTATATTTTTATCCAATCAATCCAGCTTTCTTTTTGTTTTTCCAAAACTCTAAACTTTAATTAATTTAAAATTCACCAATCAATCGTAAGTCATAATCGCTAGGGCTACTCAAATATAACCATTTTAGTCAATTTGAAATTCACCAACCAATCCTAGGTTGTAACCGTTAGAATAATCAAATTTAATCGTCATAATTGGTTAAAATCCATCAACCAATCCTACGTCACAACTTTTAGGATAATCTAATTTAATCATCATAAATCGGCTAGAACTTACCAATGCAATACTAGGTCACAACCCTTAGGATAATCTAATTTAATCGTCATAATCGGTTAAAGTTCATCAACCAATCCTAGGTCACAACCCATAGGATTATCCTTTAATCAACATAATCAGTTAAAATTCATAAATCAATCCTATATCGGAACCCTTAGGATAATTTAATTTAATTTTCATAATCAGTTTAAATCCATCAATCAATCCTAGGTCGTAACCCTCAGGATAATCTAATTTAATCGTCATAATCGGTTAAAATTTATCAACCAATCTCAGGTCATAACTTTAGGATAATTCATACTCGTCGTAATGTGAAATGTCAATTTATTTTTTTGTTGCAATTCAGTTTTCAATCCTAAAATTGTCGCAAGTTCAAATTTAAAATTTTAATCCTTTTAAATCCAAGCCAAATCTAAAATTAGTCATCTGACACATCAATCAAATTGAGTCATTCAAATCAAATTCATCCAATTCAAAAGTGCAGGTAATTTAGTCAATCCAGTTTAGGCTTCGCAGCCATTATAATAGCCCTTCAAGTCAAAATTTTAAAATTTCTCATATCCAAAGTTTAAATTACTTTAGCCCAAATCAACAGTTTCTCAATATCAAGTCAAGAGCATCAATTTCTCAATTCCAATTCAAGTTAAAAATTTTCAATTTTGAATCAATCAGGAAGTATTTCCTGCTCAATTCCAGTTCAAGCAAGAAGTATCCTCATTCAATTCCATTACAATCAAATAAATATCTCCAATTCAATTAAAGACCAAGCAAGAGTCAGCCCCGTTTCAGATTCAAGCAGAAGCAATCCCGATTCAGGATCAAGGAATCACTCCCACCACAGAAGTACTACCCGCGAGCAGCGAGAGGGAGAACCCAGACTATGCTTGCAAGGCAAACTTTGACCACAACCACCATGGTGCAAAATGAGGCCTCCACTTCTTTGTTTATTTTTACTTCGTAAAAATTAAGCAAAGAGGGGTAATTGTGGACACCTCATTTTTGTCACGTCTCAGAAAATATTTTTAAAAAGAAAGATTAATCATATTTAATTTCATTTCATGACCACACGAGAAAAAACTGAGGCAATCTGGCCAAAATGACTCAAAATGGAACCATTGACTATAACGAACTCGCAAAGGCCACAAAAAGGTGTGATAGGATCAAAAGCATATGACAATGGGAATTCACGATATCAAGTCCGATGTGCCCAAAAATGGTAAATCGGCCCTTCAAGAAATCAAAAAGGGAATCGTAACAATTTCTCAGTCCCTTTTTCTCAGTAGAATAATATCTAAATTGCCAAGTGCACCATTTCGTGTTTAACCCAAAAGAAGCGAATGATCGTTTTGCCCCGAAAAGGCCCGACGACTTGTTTCTAGTAGTTTCTCACCAGAGATTAGTCAAACAAAATGATGCAACTATAACCAATAGCACGCACATGTTCATTTTCGAAAAGTGAGTCCATCAACACAGAGTGGAGTCATTTCTTATTAGATTTGAGCCTAATTCGATGACCTTTTTTGTCCAAATATACAGTATTAGTTCTGACCTCCCGAGATGTCGAAAATCTATAGAGTCAATCCCATAATTTTCTATACCAAATGTTTAACTTGTACGTCAAGTTTCCCGCCAAAAGGAATTTTTATAGCTAGCGCAAGATAGCACCAAAGTTTGTTATTCAGTAAATTCTCAAATATTGTACCCATTAATCGGGAATGATTTGAGCAAAACGGAGTTCGCGGTTGGATCTGGAACATCAATTTTTCCTTGGTAATATTCTCCCGGGGTCAAAACCATACATTTTTTATATCCCTTTCTTTTCTTAATCGCTGGGTAAAGGGCCTAACCAACAAAAAGCCACCACGTGGTGATCGGCTCTATAGTGCCGGCTTGTCTTTCCCTTTTTGCCTACAAAAGACAGCCCCCTCTCTAGTGTGTTTTTTAAAAGGACCAGAATCCCATGATTCAATGATAGTGCATATGAATTGAATCAAACACAACGCATGACAAGATCCATAGCTTACAAAAAATTGAGACGAAAAAACCTTAATATTTCCCGAACCTAAAAGCTAAAATCCAGTACACCTACAAAGCAGGGTAGGGATTATACCTTCGTGATCTCTCTCGTTTAATCACGTTTCAGCATTTGAAAGATCGAAACTTCAAGATCATCGTTGCGAACTGGCAATCTTATCTCTGCTTAAATCTTCTGCTGTATTCCTGTAGGGACCTGATCCCTTGTTATTTTCTAGATTTAATGAAAACGAGTTATGATAAACGTGGTGGAAAACGGTTCAACATATAATCGTGTGTAAGAATTAAAATTTGAACATGATAACGTTGGCTAATAATGATTATATGTTGGGTAGTGCATGAGAACGGTGTTGCGGGGTGTTTGGCTTATGTTTTAGGTTAGTTTTGCATTCTCTTGTTCGGGTTTTCACCTAGTAATAGCCTCTCGAGAGGTGGGTAGCCGGCTAGAGCGAACAGATGGCAGAGAGTTCGGGTAAGTGGGGACCGCTCGAGCAAAGAAGGGGTCCGCTCGAGCGGACAGTGGACGAGCAGACTTTTTAAGTCGAGGGTTAGCCTTTTTCTCTCATTCTTTTTTTTCTCTCTCTAGAATAGAGGTTGAGAGCTAGGGTTGGGTTTGGAGGGTTCTTAGAGCTCTCTTTACTTCTCTTGGTAGTGATTTCTTACTTCTCTCTTGGTTGAATACCCGTTGGGGGCTTGAGCTTGACGTTAGAGGCTTTCTTTTCACCCTTCGGTTGGAGGTTCTCGTGGTTGGAGCTTGTTTAGGCATGTTTCTTGTTGATCCATCATCACAAAGGTAGAATCTATAACTATCCTTGAATATCTATGTGATATGAGTTGTATTTTTAAATTTATGTACATAAATACATGAAAATAGTATTTTCAAACCCCTAAGTTGGGGTTTAGTGTTAAAGAATGTTAAATCTTAGATCTACGAATGATTTAACATGATTCAACCTTCTTATTATCGTTGGATATGATCAGGATGGAAAAATGATGAGTTAGGGTTTGGATTTGAATCAAAACTATGAAATTTGGGGCTTTTGGGGCTAAGGGACCTACATGACAAAATTGATGAAAGAATTGGACAAATTAAGGTTATATTAACCTATTGTATGTATGTATCACATGAGTTTTATGATACGAGAGAATGGTGGGTGTTGGTTGAGGGTTTTGTATTAAAATTGGTAAATCGTGAATTAAAATTATATGAACGGTTAACTTGGGGTGTTGAGCCCTTGTAATCGAATATATAAATTATAAGAATTAATAGTGATGGGTTTGGCGAGAGGAACCTGGTTGACGGTTGGACTCGCATTGGTTGTTAAATGAAAACGATATAATTAAAGTACTGGGTAACCAATCAAATGTTTAAATTTAAGTATGAGTTGGTCCTCAGTGAATGACCGAAAACTTATGTAGTGTAAGGTAAGCCCTTTCTTCTGATTAATCCATGTAAAAGCACGTTCTTGGGCGACCCACCCATCGATGTTTTTGAGAGAAACAAAAAATGTGTACTTTCTGTGTCGAACTATAGAATGAATATTTATTTATTGGGCTTCGCGTTGCCTGGTGGTGATAAATATGCCTGGGTCTATAGGCAACGTTCGACTTTGGTATTTAATTAAATCAATGAATGAGATTGGATTGTTAAAACCATCTGACAAAATTGAAGTATTTGGGAACCGAGAAACCGTGATAATGGTTGTGGACTGGAAATAGAAAGAAATGAAAAGAAATGAAAGATGATGAAATGAGAAGAAATGAAATGAAATGGGGAATCAGAGTAACCGTATTGGGTTTGAGATAATGGAACTGAAAGACTAACTATAGCGTGTGTTGATTTCTTTAATGGTAAGAAAAGAAAATCGGTTATGTTAATAAAGATTTGCTAGAAATGTGAACTTAGTTTTGGGCTTAGACTTGCTGTGTATTCATATAATTATCCTCATATTTCATGCATACATTCATCATCAGTTTTTTTTCTACGAGTCTCGGCTCATGTTGTTTAGCAATATTTCAGGTGGTAGCAAAAAGAAAGTGGTGGAGTAAGGTGGATGGTCATGGGACCCTTTTTATGTAGATTCATAGAATTACATATTCTTTGATAGTATCTTTTGAGAAATGAAAGTGTAAATGTAATTCTTATTTTGAGCACTCAGTTTAATGTTTCTGGGTTAGAGTACCTGTGTTGTATGGCCCTAAGGTCATATATTCATGATTTGTATGCATATGAGGGCGTTGAGCTCGTTGATGGGTTGAATTCCTTAGTTTTAGAATGAGGGATTGTAGACATCTCAATTTGACCATGCCTACTCTTAGGATGGTCCGGGTGTATTCGATGATGAAAACAAGTGGAATGGTGCTTCTGAACAATTCTTGGGAGGTGATCCAAGCTCAGTGATTTGAACTCAATGATAACAACTTTCAAACTAGTAAACCTGCGCTGTCTAAACTTTGAGCCGCCAACTTTGAACCATGGGACCGCCAACTCCATTGTGTCGATCGTCATATGAAACTCTTGAAAACCCTAGCCAAAATGGCGACCGCCACATTTGAACCATGGGGTCACCAACTTCAGTGTGGCGATCGCCATAAAAAACTCTTGAAAACTTCATTTTTGTGGCGACTGCCATCTCACAACCTGGCGACCACCAACTCCAAATAGCCTGATGTGTCCCAAAATGTGCCAGCACCCTATTGGTTGATGAACTCTATAAATACAGTACCTCTAGTACGATTCTGAGAGGATAATTCTGATATCGGAGTTCTGACGAGTCAGAAGACGGAAGAATTTTAATACCGACACCATACCGAAGTATTGAGAGACTGACAACCAATATTGAAACTCTGCTTGACCCCGACTCACCTACACTTGGATTGGAGCATTGCTTGAGAATTAGATCATTGATCACATCTCCCTGACTTGAGGATCCCCGAATTGTAGCGATTTAGGTATTTTGTTTAGATCCTTGGTTTTTCTTCCTCCATCTTCTATCTCTTTTGGAGTGACTGAGTTGATTTTGATTCGTATGCTTCTTACGTAATTGTTTTGATTATTAACATGCCCTAAGTTGCTTAATTTAGTTAAATCGAAGTTGGTTTGGCTAAATTTATGTTTTAATTCGTTTACTTTGTTTCATATTGCACACTTGTACCTAATTTATTGATTCATTAAAATAATGCTAATATATTCGATAATTGCGATTTACAATGTCGCGATTGTCATAACCAATGCACTTACATTCATATGGTCGTAATTCTCAATATTACATTCATATTTTCTAATTAAATAGTTGCTATGCCATTACGTAATAGTTTTTGTTTTATTTATTATCTTTTGTTTAAATTCTTTCCAATTGCATTTCTTTTATTTTTATTTTCTTTTATTTAATGTTACAATACACAAAACCTCTTAATTTTAGCTTGGTTTCTCTTTTTTTTGTAACATTTCTTTCACTTTTTCTTTATTTTGTCCGGTTTTTATATAAGACTTATAAAATTCTTGATAATAGTTAGGATCCTTTTCCTTTTTCTTTAGTCATAATTCTAATCAGCTTAGTAGCATTTTCTTTTATCTTCCTTAAAAAACTTTTTAATTTTGGTTCAATCTTCTTTTGTGAAGTTTCTTTTGCTTCATTTTCTTTTGATTAAGCCTTTGAACATTAAAACCTATAAAGAAAATAATTTACATTCTTTTGTCTTAGTTATTAGTATGGAGTCATACACTTTATTTATTTATTTATTTTAGTTTATCTTTTCTCTCTAGTAGAAATTTCTTTATATTTTGTTTAAGATCATATTTCGTATAGTTTTAGGCTATTCAATAATATACATCATAGATATGATAATTGTGAGACATGCTTTCGTGCTCAGACTCCGAGGCACGTGAATTGAATTTGAGGACCTACCCTTAAATCATGGGTTAACAAGTTACAATATTTTATTTAGTTTATTTTATTTATTTATTTATTTTAAGTCTCCCATGGGTACTCTAATTTTTAATAGATTTAATCTCCTACTATCTCACCATTTATAGGTATCACTTTTTCACTTTCATTCAATCTCCATAAAACCCTTCCAATAATTTTTTTTTTCTTCTAAGCACTAGTGTATGTCTCACTATTCCCAAATCCTTGTATCTAACAATAGATTTTAATATTATTTCTTTAGAATTCAAATTATTCAGTTAAAGCTACTTATAATGCGTTTAGGGTTTAGTCTCTTCTTAATTGTTTTCAACCCACACACTTAAACTATAAATTAATACTATAAAGGTCTAAGATTATTCCCAAGGGTTTCAATTTTTCATCAGAATAATCTATTCGCATAATCCAAACTCGACAACCCCAAAGTTAGCTAAATTTTAATCAATCACTTAGATCTTTAGGATTTATTATAATTATCATTCAAAATCCATACAAATCATAGTAAAATACTAAAATTAGTCTAAATCTTACCTCGTGGAGTCTCAGCATGAAGAATTTTCGTCAAACTCCCAAACCCTAGCTTTTTCGGTCTTCCATGATTTTCGGCTCCTTGATGCTTCAACCGGGATATTCTTGTTACGGGATGCTCAAATCAGGAACGGCAGCACCCAATTTAGTGTTTAAAGAGTTCAATTTCTCATAGAAGGACTGGATCCAAGCACAAGCTCTATGGTTATGGCGGGAAGAAAAAGAAGAAAGAAAGAAATATTAGCGCCGTGGGGAAGGGGAAATTGGGTCCCCTTTTTGCTTTGCCGAAATCCTTCCCTCCGCAGTCTGCTAGAGTGCAGGGTCTTGAGCTCACAATGAAAAGAAAATGAAGAGCAGGGAATGGGGAAAACACAGCGCGCCAGAGTATTTCAGGGGCTGGTTTGGTGCTTCCAATTTCATGCCTGTACTTACTAACCTTTGAGGAGATGATTGAAGTCTCCGTTTTAGTTCAACAATGGAAAAAGAAATGAAGAAGAAGGCATGTCGGCATTGGTAAGGCAAGTCGAGGACAGGGAGGGGAGGTGTGTCGGGTTGAAGAAAATGGGATCAAGGCATCTCCAGATGCATCTCGGCTTCGGCTGAGATGTTATTATAACATTTTTTTTCTAGAGCCTTCGCACTTTCAAAAATAATAACATGTTTTATCTCCCACCAAATTAAATTTTAATTTAAGTAGTTAAATTAGGGTGTTACCACCATTTATATATTTAATCATCAATAATTTTTTCGGTGTCCCAACACATCTCGACCGCACATAATATATTATATTACTGTCCAAAGTCATTTCTAAAAATTTTAATTATATTAGAGTGATTAATAATTGTTAATGAACTCGTATCGGGCTACTACACATGCTTTGCTTCTTTTTTGTTTGGAATCATGATTAGGTTAATTTAAAATGTTCGATTTGTTGATAGTATTGTATGCAGTTTTGGTTAGAATTTTGGTTACCTTTTCTATTCGATACCATGTCATATTAGTTTAGATCATGTTAGTGATATTGTATGCGGTTTGCTTTATATATCTTTTAGTTAGAAATTGCATACCGTACGATTTAGAATTTTCTTTTGCTATTTGTTTTGTTTGGCGTTCTATATACATATGTAATGTATTTTTCTTATTTAATTTTGAATGTTATCTCTTTATCCCCATCTTCTGTATTTGCATGCATTTGAGAAATCTAATTAAGAACAATGATGATTAGTAGAGGCTAACCTTACAGTTTGGTGAACATCAGTAGCCTATTTTTGTTTTTCTCTGGTTAATGTTTTAAATATCAGTAGCCTATTTTTGTTTTTCTTGATTGTTTTCTAAAAAACTAAGTGGCGACTCTATTTTCAACAAAAAAAAGTTCTCAAAATTTGATTTTCAAGGTGTTAAAGTATTTTCTAGACATTTCTTGAATTTTCTTATTTTTTGGAACAAAATCCCTAAATTTCGGCACCACAGTATTTTCTGGGGACTGGTTTATAAAATCAAATATGAGGGCTAGACTTGAAAATATCATTGGTTTTTAAGAAAAATTTCACATTTGCATTGTTCTCAGCCCCTCTACCTGGTTGACCTTATATCCTGGTCAGTTTACTGTCTCGGGATTATGTTGGAAAGACGAGCAAGCCTTACTGACTGCACGCTGCACGCTTTCACAGGTGCGGTAAAAGAGTTCTTGCGTACTGTTTGATCATGTCCTGCACCACACCAGGTATGGAAGGTATATACTCGACTCTATTCAAAAGGTACCTTGATCATTGACCAAAATCGGCCTTTTCTGCATATAGTGACTTAGAACCTTCCATTAGGTGCTGCTGAACCAGTAGAATTATTTGTTTTGTTAATTATATATTTTGCTTGCGTTTGTTAAGTTTGTTCTTTTTATGTGTTTTTTTGGCTTAAGCTAGTTTTCTTTTTCCGAGTTTGGACCAGGTTTCTTGTTATCCTTGTTGATTAAGATAGCTTTTCCTCCGGGTTTCTACATGGATTTTGATCTTCACTGTGTTTGGTTTTCACCTCGTTAGTGTTCTTCTTAGGGTTGTGTCCGTGTTTTGGCTTGAAGCCTTTAGGACAGCTTTTCCCTCTCTCTACTGGGTTCTTCTCAAGCTGTTGGTTTTATACCCCTAATTTTGTTTAGGCATGCTTTCTTTGAATCCCCGTTCTGGTTCTTGTTTAGAGGTCTCATTTAGATTAGCACTATTTTCTTGTCAGAGTGCTGCCCATTTTCCCTTAGAATCTTAGAGTAAACCAATCTCGTTTGGCTTAGAGCTACTTTCTTGCCAGAGCACTGCTCGTTTAGAACCTTAGGGTAAACCACCATTTGGAGTTGTATTGCTCCCTCACTCGATTTTTGTATTGGTTCTTGGGTGTTGAGGTTTCTGGTCATTATGCTGTTTGTTTGCTGCCAGTATTGGCCTAACAAGGGCATGTTTCTATTTTGGTGGATATATCTGCTCGTGGTCAGCTGCCTTTGGCATTTTAAGTGTTAGCTATTTGTTATCGAGATCTTTTCTTAGAAATGTTTGATACTAATGATTCTGCTTTTGGAATTCAGGTTGTGCTTCAGGTTAGGTCATTGAGTAGAAGGTTCGAATTTAGTGCGTATTTGGGCACGGCCAGAAATTTGGAGACTCTACAGGATATTCGAACAAATAGCTGAGTCATCTGAAATGGAAGAGAATGAAGAGAGCTTGACAGCTCTGATGAGGGCAATCACTAAGATACAGAGGGCAGTTGAACAGCAGACGTAGGCTCAGAACCAGTGTCAGGCTCAAATTTGGACAAGCCAAGCTCGCTTGCCGGGGGTAAACAAAACACAAGATGATACAAATGAGAATGGAGAGGACTTCTGGGCAGATAACCATGGGTAGGAAGTGCTACCGGTTGTTGTACCACCACGGGTTTCACGTCAGGTTATGATAGAGAAAGAAAACACGGCTCAATCTAAGGAGTTCTCATTGGTGAAAAAGATTGACCGAATAGAAAAGGTCTTTAGGAAGGTAAAAGGGGTTGAAGAATACATGCTAGATATGGGGGGATTATGTTTGTTCCTGGATGCCAAGCTGCCAGAAAAATTCAAGATGCCAGAGATGGCGAAGTTCGACTGTACTAGAGATCCCGAATTCATCTGAGGATGTATATCGGTACTCTCTCTCCCATGAAAATTAATGATTAGCTAAAGGTCCAGTTGTTCCACCAGTCACTCTCTAGGGCAGCATAAAAGTGATTTCTCTCCCTAGATGCTGCAAAGATCAGAACATAGGAAGACATTGCAACTGCTTTAGTAAGTTAGTATAGCTATAATGTCCAGTTAGATGTCACTATCTGGGAACTCAAAACCACTTGGCAGGAGGGCCGGGAATCATTTGTGGACTTTCTAACTAAGTGGAGGGAAAAGGAGATCAAAATGACAAATCGACCAACTGAGAAGGAATAAATGAGGATTGTAGTCAAGAACCTCTAGTCTCCATTGAAGCGTTATTTGATAATACATCTATTGTCTACTTTTGAGCAATTGTTTGATGCTGGGGTCCAGATAGAAGACGTAATCCAGTTCGAGGATATTGATAAATCTAAGCCCAGTCTGAAGCCAAGAAGGTCCTTCCCTACAAACAACCAAAACCAATCCTGTAGCTCCCCTAACCCGTTTTAATATAATTCGAATATATATATTTGAAGTCAATCGGCGTGAAAACCTTCTTCCTTGAAAACCATTAGGTTAAACAACCCATTTATATCTAAATTCCGTTTGTGAGAAACCTGATTTAAAACACTTTTTGATGTTAAAACCTAGCAGAGACCTCTCGAGCGGACACCTCACCGCTCGAGCGGTGACACACCCGAGAGTTTGCCCAAAAACTGTGAGAAATCTCTTTAGTTTTAGAAATAAGATTCAATGATTAGTTTTATTACATCTGTCTAGAGAAAAAGAAGCTGAAGCAATTCCCCATAAATTAAACATCAATGCCAAATCATTCATTGAAATTTTGCACACCCAACTCAACCAAGACAGAAGCGTCCTCACATGCATGCATTACATGAGTATATGACCTTAAGGTCTTACAACAATAGTACTCCAAACTATAATTATAACATTTCATATGTTCAAAAGACGGAATTACATCTTTACACTTTCATCTCTCAAAAATCGATTAACTAAGAATGTAATCCTATTACTTCTTCAAAAGGTGTTACCGACCACAGGTCTCACTCCCGAGCCTTCTTTCCGCTTTCTCCTGAAATATTGCTGGACAACATGAGCCGAAGCTCGTAGGAACAAGATTAGCATTGAATATATATACATGACATGCAAAAATGGTTATGTAGGATACACGCATAAGTTTAATAATCTTCCCATCTTTCATTCCAAAGAAAATTTTCCATGCATAACCGGGTTTATACAAAAATAAGTTTATTGTTCTCAATCAACCGAACACATTTAATCAAATTATGGTTTTACCAATCTGATAAGTTATAACGCACGCCTACACACTTAGTGACATTTCTTGTATTTCACCAACTCATGGTTAACAAACTTAGGTGCCGACGCCGGACGAGTGTATAGTCCCCCCGCGTAACGTTACAACCAACCCGGCCACACAGGCCCCATAGTGTAACAAGACGTTCTATACCCCGACACGACTAACGTCTGTTCCCGATTTACCAGTTGGCGGGTAGAGAACCCAATAACGTCCTTTCTCGGTTCACTAGCCGGCGGGTAGAGAACCCAAGCTGCACAGCTTTTTGGTCTTTCACCGCGGAGCAACTCGTGCCTAATCTTAAACGATTCCTTGGATCTGAAATCGGCCCCTTTTATATACATATATCAGAACACAACACACACACGTGAGTCCAACCCAAGTGGTTCCTCTCACAAAAATCATGTGACTTCACATTCACACATTCGTTAGTTTTACTCAACAAAATCCACATTTTGGGTTAACACCAACATACATTACATGGTTTTATGAAATCAAATCACAATAGGCTATAGTAGCTTCCAAATTCACCCTAAATCATTTCAATTTCATCACACCAATTCTTTAAACCCAAAACCCCCAAATTTCATTGTTGTTTCCCAAAACTCAAACCCTAATCTCTCATTTCTTGCCCCAATCACATGAATGAACAATATCAAGGTAGAGATATGATAAATCTTTCACAAACCCGAGAGCAAACCTTTATTATCACCAATTTCAACTTTAGGGTTTCTAAAACACAAGTTTTATGCTTATAATTTCATAGAACTAGAAAATACAACACATCTCACGTAGATATTCAAAGAGAGTCTTAGATCCTACCTTTGGGATGTTTGATTCACGAGAGAAAGCTTCACACGAGCCCCAAACACAGAGATCTCTAACTACAAAGTGAGAATACCGTCTTCCAAGAGCAAAATCGGTTCTCCAACAATGGAATCACCGAGAGAAATGCAAGGAATCGTCTTGAGGCCGGGCCAAGAGGGCTCCCACACTTTCCAAATCTAAACCCTAAACCTCACCTATGCATTAGAGAGAGAGAGAGGAATGAAAAGAATGAAAGAAAAGGGGTCCACGCGACCTATTAAAAAAAATAGATCCGCAACAGTCCGCTTTAGCGGACCCCCATCGCCCGAGTGGTCACCATCCAGAAAACTTTCGGCCACTCCACCGCTCGAGCGGTTAGGACCCCGCTTGAGTGGTCAATCCTGGACTGCGATTTTCATCATCACTAAGGCTACAATTGTACCATACAACCATACAACGTCACCCACTCGCCTTTTCCTGCATAATTCCACCTTTAACCATCGCTAATGAACACCTACAAGCTCAAGAATAAATTGCTGTGCATGATTTATATTCCCAAACATCTCCACGAGACATAACATATGTGTTTTCGTAAATTAACAAGAAAATGACAAAGGTCCGTGTCACTACAATCTCCCCCACTTAGGAGATTTCGCCCTCGAAATAGCGCATACATCAGGGACTGAACAACTCAGGGTAATTTCTTCAATCCTCTAATTCTCATTCCCAAGTAGCTTCTTCGACACCATGGTGAAGCCACAACACCTTCACATACTGAATGGTTCTTCCCCGCAAGACTTGCTCTTTAGTGTCAAGGATTTTCACTAGTCTTTCTTCGTAGGTAACGTCGTCATCAACCCTTAACTCCATCCAATCCAAGATGTGGAATGGGTCTGGCTCATATTTTCGCAACATAAACACATGGAAAACGTTGTGCATGGAGGCTAACTGTGGTGGCAAGGCTAGGCGGTAGGCTACCTCTCCAATTCTATTAAGAATTTCAAACGGACCAATAAAACGTGGTGATGATTTCCCACTTTTACCAAACCTCATTAAATCCTTCCGTGGCGAGACCTTCAAAAACATATGGTCTCCTACCTCAAACGCTAATGGTCTCCTTCTTTTATCTATGTAACTCTTCTGACGGCTTTGGGCAGTCATTAAACGTTTACGGATCGTGATGATCTTTTCTGTGGTCTCACGCACAAGCTCGGGCCGTAACACAGTTGTTTCACCGACATCGTTCCAACACACGGGCGATCTACAAGGTCTACTATACAGTGCTTCATAGGGCGCCATCCCGATGCTCGATTGGTAACTATTATTGTAGGCAAATTCTTCCAATGGTAAATGGTCTTTCCATGATCCATGGAAATCTAAAATACATGCTCGTAGCATATCCTCGAGTATCTGAATACTGCATTCTGACTGGCCGTTCGTCTGGGGATGAAAAGAGGTACTAAGAAGTAGGCTCGTTCCCATAGCCGATTGCAAACTCTGCCAAAAACGCGACATGAAACGAGGATCTCGATCGGAAATGATAAAAACCAGCACCCCGTGGAGCCTAACGATCTCACGTACGTAGAGTCTACTATGCTTCTCAACTGAATCTATCATGCGAATCGGCAGGAAGTGTGCCGACTTAGTCAATCTGTCCACCACAACCCATATAGCATCATGCCCCTTCGGTGACCTCGGAAGGCCCGAAACAAAATCCATGGTGATATTTTCCCATTTCCACTCTGACACTGGTAACGGTTGCAACTGACCCACTGGCCTCTGGTGCTCAGCTTTCACTTGTTGACAAGTGAGACAACGTAGAATGAAGAGCGCGACGTCTTTCTTCATTCCTTTCCACCAGAACTGTCTACGTATGTCATGATACATTTTTGTGCTGCCTCGATGTACTGCCAATCGTGAATGATGAAACTCGTGAAGTACGTCTTCCCGAAGTGTTTCTGGCACAAAGATCCTTCCTGCAAACCTCAAGCTTTAATCGGAGTGGATCGTCCACTCCTTGGTATTCTCGCCACTTAAAACTCATTCTCGAAACATCAAACTCTCTGCGTCCGATTGCTGTGCCTCAACAACGTGACGAACAAGGGTAGGTTGAGAAATCATTGTAAACAGAGCGACATCCCCATCAAACTTTCCTAAATGAAGGTCGAACTCTCCAACTTCTCCAAGCATATACCACTCTCTGACTGCTATTCTTGCTAACGTACTCAAGGACTTTCGACTGAGGGTATCGGCTACTACATTCGCCTTGCCCAGGTGATACTGTAGATCAAAATCGTAATCTCCTAAGAACTCCATCCATCTTCTTTGATGTATATTTAAATCCTTTTGTGAGAATAAATACTTCAAGCTTTTATGATCTAAAAATACTTCAAAGCGTTCTCCATATAGATAGTGCCTCCAAGTTTTAAGAGCAAAAACCACTGCTGCGAGCTCCAAATCATGAGCAGGATAATTTTTCTCATGAACCTTTAATTGTCTCGACCCATAGGCCATCACCTTGCCCAGTTGCATCAACACACAGCCCAACCCCTCATGTGACGCACATAATAGACGGTATAACTGAGGCCTCTCTCTAGAATAGTCAGAATGGGCATACTTGTTAATAGCGTTTTCAATGTCAAGAAGGCGAACTCACAACAATTGTTCCATGTGAATTTAATTTCCTTTCGAGTAAGACGTGTTAAAGGCGCTGCAAGTCTAGAGAAGTCTTTCACAAACCGACGGTAATAACCGGCCAATCCCAAGAAGATCCGAATCTCAAACACATTTTTCGATCTTTTCCACTCCATCACTGCCTTGATCTTAGATGAGTCTACTGCCACCCCATCCTTTGAGACTACATGTCCCAGAAACTTTACCTCCGGCAACCAAAATTTGCATTTGTCATACTTAGCATATAATCGATGCTCTCACAACAACTGTAGGGTGATTCGAAGATGCTCCTCGTGTTCTTCTTCCGATGATGAGTAGATCAAAATGTCGATCACGAATACCACCACGAATTGATCAAGATAAGGGTGATAAATACAGTTCATAAGATCCATAAACGTTGCTGGTGCATTGGTCAACCCGAATGGCATGACTAGAAATTCAAAATGCCCATAACGTGTACGAAAAGCCATTTTTGGAATGTCTTCGTCCTTAACTCGTAATTGGTGATAGCCCGATCTTAAGTCGATTTTTGAGGAACAACAAGAACCTCTCAATTGATCAAACAAATCGTCGATACGCGGCATAGGGTATTTGTTTTTAATGGTCATTTGATTTAACTTGCGATAATCTATACAAAGGCATAATGATCCATCCTTTTTCTTCACAAACAATGCTGGGGCTCCCTAAGGAGACACACTAGGACGTATGAATCCTTTATCTAGCAACTCTTGAACATGTACCTTCAACTCCACTAACTCGGCCGGTGCATAGCGATATGAAGGCATAGAAATGGGGGCAATTCCCGGGATAAGGTCTATAGAAAACTAAACCTCTCGCCAAGGTGGAAGCTCAAACAACTCGCTTGGGAAGACATCTGGAAACTCACTGAAAACGGGAGGAAGTTCTCTCGGAGTGGAACCAGTCTCACTTACAGATAGGGCAGAGAAAAGGAGGCTGAGGCTATCACGGTCTCGTGACCCAAGAGGTTTAGGTACCAAACCACTATCCCGGTTACCCACAAAATAAAAAGAGTCTCCCTCCTGAGTGAAAATAAACACTCGTCGCCGGTCACAATCAATGTAGGTGCGAAAGGTTGTCAACCAATCCATCCCTAAGATAATATTGAATGATAACATATCGATCACAATAAAATCGAATACCAAATGATGATCGGTAATCTCCATCTCACAATCTCTATAAACGCGCCTCAACGTGTCAACCTCACCTAGTGGTGTTTCTACGCACAAGGCTTTATCCAACACACCTACCTCTAACCCCAGTGCAGATGAAAATGCAGATGAGATGAAAGAATGTGATGCTTCGGTGTCGATAAGACTACTGGCCCAAGAATGGTACACTAGAAAGGTACCTCGTATGACTGAAGGACTAGTTGGGGTATTTGGTGCGGCAGGTGCCACCGATGTACTGGGCTCTGTATAAGCATACACTCGCCCCTATTTTCCCTGATTCTGTCCTCCACTGTTCCTGGCTCCTGGCTACCTCACTAATTGGACTGAAGTAGCTCCTCCTACTGTTCTCACTAACTGTGCCCCTGATTGTTGCTGCGATTGGTCATAACCCTGTCGTCCCTGCAATGGCTGTACCCGATGTGCTCTTGTAGTGCCCTGAACATTCCCTCCCTGAGGGAAATCTTGTCGGATGTGACCCATCTAGCCACAATGAAAACATGAAGGTGGGGTCCTCCTTTGAGCTTGATTCTGTTGTTGCTGCTCTTGTCTTCTTTGCTGACAATCCTTAGCGCGATGTCCTGGCTATCTGCACGTATAACATACTAACTCTCGGCGCTCAGAACGTCTGGATGAACTCATAGACGGTGCGGGTACCGACCGTGGTTGAAACTGTGATCTTATGGGATAAGAACTCGAATCCCCTGATTTTTGCCTCTTCACCTGACGTCCTTCAAACTGAACACCGGGAATCCCTTGATGTGACTTACTCTCCCTCATCTTACAGCTCTCGGTCATGCATTCTCCACTCGAATTGCAACTTCCACAACCTCAGTGTCAACTCAGAAACCCAACGCTGCAATTCTGTCCTTGATTGGAGGTCGAAGACCTCTTTCAAATCCCTTGGTGCGCAACTCCTCCGTCGACACCATTTCGGGTGCGAACTGAGACAAGTTCGCAAACTTAGCTTCGTATTGGACCACGGTGAGGTTCCCTTGAACAAGAGAAAGGAATTCTTCCCGATACACATCCTGCGAAGAACCTGAGAAGTACTTTTCTAAAAAGACTCTGGTAAAGGCTGTCCACGTGCCATCTACAGTGGTTTTAGCAAACTTCCACCACTCTCTGGCATCTTCTCGAAGTTGAAACGCCGCCAACCTGACACGCAACTCATCTTCCCTAATTTCTAAGGTATCCAAGATTGTTGTGGTTACTTCCAACCATTTAGTGGCAATTTTGGGGTCTGGCTCCCCAGAGAAAGTTGGAGGGTCTAACTGCCAAAATTCTCTCATTGCCATAGATGCTCGTGGCTCAGGAGCTCTCACCCTAGCCCTAGTCACCTTGGCCATCGCCCTCTTCATAACAAACATTTCTTGAACAACATCAACACTGCCCATTTGTTCCTGTGGGGCATGAACATCCCCTTCTTTCGAAACTTGGGCAAACGCACGACCTTGACCTTGACCTCGACCTCGGCCGCTACCACGTCTCGGCAACATCACTCTACGAATAAGAGAGAGAAAGAGGAAATATCAAAATAGGGTTTTCAATAACTCTTCTATCACCAATAACATCGTCTTTCACGAGATGCCACATATCGCAAACTGTAACGTCAACACACATTATGCAACACAATGCGAGGGGGACTAATCGGAATGACATGTCAATCTGGCTAACTCTTTTTGATTTTTAGTTAGAATGGACATCGGTCAAATGCCTTTCTAACTCGAACCCCAAATCAGTCGACCGGTTGCCCAAGGGCCAGTCGCATCATCCTCAAGTCCAACCTTTATGCCTAAACAACACATAGCATGCAAATGCTAAATCATATTCATGATGTTCAATGCTAGCACACCTGGTCATGAATGTCACACATCAATGCAATGCTCATGTGATGGATCAACCACCCCCCACGGTTCCTAGGTATTATAACCTCGCTCTGATACCATTTGTAGCGCCCTTGACCCATTTTAATATAATTCGAATATAAATATTTGAAGTCAATCGGCGTGAAAACCTTCTTCCCTGAAAAATATTCTGTTAAACAACCGATTTATATCTAAATTCTGTTTGTGAGAAACCTGATTTAAAACACTTTTTGACATTAAAACCCAGCGGAGACCGCTGGAGCGGACACCTCACCACTCGAGCGGTGACACCCGAGAGTTTACCCAAAAACTGTGAGAAATCTCTTTAGTTTTGGAAATAAGATTCATTGATTAGTTTTATTACATCTGTCTAGAGAAAAAGAAGCTGAAGAAATTCCCCATAAATTAAACATCATTGCGAAATCATTCATTAAAATTTTGCACACCCAACTCAACCAAGACAGAAGCGTCCTCACATGCATGCATTACATGAGTATATGACATTAAGGTCTTACAACAATAGTACTCCAAACTATAATCACAACATTTCATATGTTCAAAAGACGGAATTACATCTTTACACTTTCGTGTCTCAAAAATTGATTAACTAAGAATGTAATGCTATTACTTCTTCAAAAGGTGTTACTGGCCACAGGTCTCACTCCCGAGCCTTCTTTTCGCTTTCTCCTGAAATGTTGCTGGACAATATGAGCCGAAACTTGTAGGAACAAGATTAACATTGAATATATATGCATGACAGCCGAAGATGGTTATGCAGGATACACGTATAAGTTTAATAATCTTTACATCTTTCATTCCAAAGCAAATTTTCCATGCATAACCGGGTTTATACGAAAACAAGTTTATTGTTCTCAATCAACCCAACACATTTAGCATATTCAATTCTCAAATTATGGTTTTACCAATTCGATAAGTTATAACGCACGCCTACACACACAGTGACATTTCTTGTATTTCACTAACTCGTGGTTAACAAACTTAGGTGCCGACGCCGGACGAGCATATAGACCCGCGTAATGTTACAACCAACCCGGCCAGACAGGCCCCACAGTGTAACGAGACGTTTTATACCCTGACACGACTAACATCTGTTCCCAATTTACCAGTCGGCGGGCAGAGAACCCAATAACGTTCTTTCCCAGTTCACTAGCCGGCGAGTAGAGAACCCAGTCTGCGCAATTTTTCGATCTTTCACTGTGAAGCAACTTGTGCCCAATCTTAAACGATCCCGTAGACCTCAAATCGGCCCCTTTTATATACATATATCAGAACACAACATACACACGTGAGTCCAACCCAAGTGGTTCCTCTCACCAAATTCATGTGACTTCATATTCATTCACACATTCGTTAGTTTTACTCAACAAAATCCACGTTCTGGGTTAACATCAACATACATTATATGGTTTTATGAAATCAAATCACAATAGGCTATAGTAGCTTCCAAATTCACCCTAAATCATTTTAATTTCATCACACCAATTCTTTAAACCCAAAACCCCCAAATTTCATTGTTGTATCCCAAAACTCAAACCCTAATCTCTCATTTATTTCCCCAATCACATGAATGAACAATATCAAGGTAGAGATATGATAAATCTCTCACAAACCCAAGAGCAAACCTTTATTATCACCAATTTCAACTTTAGGGTTTCTAAGACACAAGTTTCATGCTTATAATTTCATAGAACTAGAAAATACAACACATTTCACGTAGATATTCAAAGAGAGTCTTAGATCCTACCTTTGGGATGTTTGACCCACGAGAGAAAGCTTCAGACGAGCCCTAAACACGGAGATCTCTAACTACGAAGTGAGAATATTGTCTTCTAAGAGCAAAATCGGTTCTCTAACAGTGGAATCACCGAGAGAAACGCAATGAATCGTCTTAAGCGGGGCCAAGAGGGCTCCCACACTCTCCAAATCTAAACCCTAGACCTCACCTATGCTTTAGAGAGAGAGAGAGAGAGAGAGAGAAATGAATAGAATAAAAGAAAAGGGGTCCACGTGACCTATTCAAAAAAATAGATCCGCGATAGTCCGCTCGAGCGGTCACCATCTAGAAAACTCTTTGCCACTCCACCACTCGAGCGGTCAGGACCATGCTCGAGCGGTCAATCCTACACTACGATTTCCATCATCACTAAGGCTACAATTGAACCATACAACCATACAACATCATCCACCTGCATTTTTCTGCATAATTCCACCTTTAATCATCACTAATGAACACCTACAAGCTCAAGAATAAATTTTTGTGCATAATTTATATTCCCAAACATCTCCACGAGATATAACATATGTGTTTTCGTAAATTAATAAGAAAATAAAAAAGGTCCGGATCACTATAAATCCACCCCTTCCACCAACTTCATCTCCCGTTCAAATGAAGTTAATTTGCTGAACCCCCATTCTGGATAATTAAATCCCTCATCCTCCGCTCAGCAATCAAATAATAACCAGCAGTCTCAACAGAAGCTGAGGAGAGCTTTTACTCCCTTCAACATACTATTATTCACTGCCCTTAATTGACTTGTCGAGAAGGGGCTGATCAAACTTTTGGACCTCGTGCCTGTATCCGATCCCTTACCACCAAGATACAATGCTTCCCAATACTGTGCGTTTCACCAAGGTCATAAGCACTTGACCGATAAATGCATGAGGCTGCGTCACGAGATCTAAGATCTTATCGACAACAAGGTTATTCCTCCACCCATAGCTACTCAAATTGATAACACATGGGTGATCGAAGATGATAAAGAAAGAAAGAAAAGACCGGAAGGCAACAGTTTAGACGACTTGTGGGAGTTCGAGAGTTCTCCCTATGTGGTAGAGATTAGATAGACCAACATGTTAGGATTATGGGATCTTAAGGAGGGAGTTGAACATTTAACACAGAGTGGGCGGCACTTCAATCCGGTCCAGTTAGAAAAAGGACAGACCATTGGAAAAGAAAAAGAGAAGGAACAAAATGAGGAAGACGATGCCGTGTTGGAACAACTAAAGAAAACTCAAGCAAACATCAATATTTTGGGGTTATTGATGGCCTCACACAAGCACCGACAGGCAGTATTGAAGGTTTTGAATAAAGCAAACGTCTCGATAGACACGACCCCAAAACAATTGATCGAGTTGATTTTATCGGTTGTAGCACCGAAGATAATTTCTTTTTCTGATAAAGATTTTCCATTGAAGGGGAAGAACCACAATAAGCCGCTGCATATAACTATAAAGTGCCTGGGAAAATGGGTACCGACTAACCTCATTGACAACGGGTCAGCTCTCAATGTTTGCTCGCTCCAGACCGCTATTTATTTGGGGATGAAACCAAAACATTTCATGCCAAGTAACTGGGGAGTTCGGGCATACGACAACACGAGGCAAGATGTGCTCAGTTTGGTGTCCTTTGCAGTATCAATTGGGCCACTAGAAACATCAGTTGAATTTCATGTCTTTGATGTGCCAGCATCCTTCAATTTATTGCTGGGACGGCCTTGGCTCCATGATCTAAATGTCCAGGCCATACCCTCCACCTTGCATCAAAAGCTAAAACTAATTAAAGATGGGGCGGTACTCATCATCCATGGAGAAGACAACATTCAACCCCCAAGGGAAGATGGGTCATCTTTTGGAGGTTCAACATGGGGTAGAGGATGTGTTTCTAAGCAGATTCTGGTATGATGAGGTGCCGGCAGTACAGATGCTGTTAAAGGAAGAGGAAAGCTATATCAATCCCTATACGGTGACGATGATGCGACACTTGCCCTTTTTCCTGGGTATGTGGTTGGGGTGTAAGCAACAAGAAATTTCAGAACCTATTTAGGTATCGCTAGCTTCTCAACTTTTTGGTCTTGGGTACAAGCCAATGAAAGAAGATTTAGAAGGGCCAAAGGGGGAACGAAAAGGGTAAAAGACCAAGTATTCAAGAACTCTAAATAGATAGTTTGTCAAAGAAGGGGAAGATTTTTCTTATTGTGATTTTTCGAAACCATGGTTTGATGAAGAGACCCGCCAAAGGCTGCCAGGACTGGAGATTTTCTTCAGTCATAAATTGTCTGATTCAGAAGAGAAGGAAGTTACAGAAAAGAAGGAAGAAAGAATGGCTCGAGAGGATAAAGACTGGGCTGATCAACTGGATAGCACCAACATGGAGGCATTATTTAGCGAGATGGGTATAACAAATCAAGACTGCCTAATGATGGGATGCGGTGGGTCAGCTGATTACACCAGGTTAATTGTGGATGTGGCCGTAAAAGAAGTCAAAAATTGGACTCTAGAGTCCCTTGCTTTATATGATGCTGGTTTTGAGTCCGAATCTATCATGCATGAGTCTGTGTTTCCCTTTAAACTGGATGTTGAATCGGAGGACACATCTGTTTATGCATCATTTCCTGCTGCTTTTGATCTTGTAATTCCCTTTCTCAATATCAATGAAATGAACAAGATTTTTGGTTACTCTGCTTTGTTTGATTTATTTCATATACTTTCTGGCAATTTTGAATTTGATGGGGATATCCCCGAAAAAATAAAATTTTTAATAAAAAGAGAAGAAAAAATGAGCACTTAACCTATAATTGAAGAAACTTTGTCAATTAATCTGGGTAATGAAACTAATCTTCAAATTGTACAAATTGGATCTTCGTTATTTTTAGTTAAATGTGAGCAATTAATAACTTTATTAAAAGAATTCACAAACGTCTTTGTATGGTCTTACGTGGATATCCCTAGTATTGATTCCGATATCACCCCACATCCCTTTATATCTCGATGCTAAACCGGTCAAATAAAAGTTGAGACGGACACGGTTAAAATGAGCTCTGAAGATCAATGAAGAAGTCACCAAGCAGATCAACGATGGATTCCTTATGGTAACCGAGTATCTAAAATGGGTGGCCAACATTGTTCCAATTCTGAAGAAAGATGGACGCATCTGGGTTTCTGTGAATTTTTGAGATTTCAACAAAGCTTGCACGAAGGATGATTTTGTTAGGGTTGATATACTGAAAATCATGTTTTTAGTATTTAATTTTATTTTTAATAAAATTAGTTTTCCATTTTATGAGAATCTTTATG